>JAADKR020383676.1:0-13831 GCA_011763505.2 Lythrypnus dalli | reverse complement strand
GGACAAAACATTTTGAGCAAGAAACTGAGTTTTGCAGATCATCCACTATGTTTTGAGATTTGTCCATATTGTTTTGAAAAATGCACTTGCTGTTTTGCAAATGACGAAAATGATTTGAGAAATGTATCAAAGCGACTGAGAAAAACTGTAATTTTGTCCTTCAGTATAGATAGATGTTTGTTTGTTGTTTGTTTTAGATATTGTAGAAGCAGTCTAGCCTGGGAACACCCACAGCTTCTCGCGCTGTATTTCATTTCTCTCTGAGAAGCGGTCTGGAGAGTCGGACGACGAAATCAGTTTTAGGGGATCCAATCACAGAGCAGGGAGGGGCAAGCCGATGACTTGTACTCTCTGAGCTTGATTTTTTAGCGGACACGTGCTGCTTCTGGATCACGTTAATGAAGCGTGGACAGTGTGCACATGGACGGACAGTCCATGCTTCATAAACATGTCAGTGCGCAGCACTCGTTCATCTCTCAGCGCAGGTCCATATACATGTGTCCAGTGAAAGTGGAGGAAGACTAATTACTCAGTGCAAGTGCACGAGGCTGCAGCGCTGTGAAAGCTCTTTCCTTGCGCTACAGAGCAGCTGTGAAAAAGTGCAAAAGAGTACAGGTTCTGTTTGGGTTGGACTTATGTGTCTGGTAATGGTTCAGGTCTGGGTCACTGTTTTTTTTCTGTAATCTTCTTCTGCCGGCAGTACCGAATGGCTTACGGCTTAGAGTCAGAAGCGCTCCTATTTCCTTCCTCCTCAATGTCCAGTCCCGTAACCGCCCACTCTTGCGGCGCACGGCCCAACCACGAGAAGATGCGCCTTATATCTGCGCCAACGCTTTGCGCCCTGCGCTAAGGCTCTGCACCGTGCGCTACCGCCGTCAAGATCTCGTCCACAGACACTTATGACAGACACTTGTATCGTCTAATAAACGGCTCTGGATGATTGTTGCTTTAGCCTCTTCCCCAGACTGAATCTCACTTGTGACTCAGTGAGGTATTAACCAGGCTAGAAGCAGACATTTGTGTAAAACATACAAAAGCTCGTTCCTAAGAAGATTTTGGATGTTGGAAAAGTGCTAAAAAGGTTAGGAGTGGATTTGTACCACAGCTAGCAATTGAAAGCTTGTAAGCAAGGTGAGAATTGACATATACTTGTGTTTATCAGTTCAGAAAAGATAAAAAGGACAAATAACGACAGCAAATACTTCTACCAATTCAAAACAAAAATAATCTTTTTAATGGTGAAAAGTCTTCACGGTTCTATTCCATTACCTTGCATAGGCACAGTGTTAAGTGCTGTTTTAACTGGACACATGCCTATATGCCAGCTCCATGTGACCCATTAGCTGTGGCTGGTTGAACTGGGTACTCTGTAAGCCTCTCCCTTTCTGCAAGCACTCTGTGATTGATTAAGACTGCACCTCGGAGCCATTCAGCACTGCTCGGCTTGGTCTAGTGCGCTCCAGTAAACTATACTCATGGGGCACCTCTCCGCTGCCACAGAACGGCTGCTAGGGGGGGGACAGGGCCTCGGTTTGGACGCACTGATGGATTTATGATAAGACAGAAGACAGAGAGATGAGGCTGGGTCCTGTTGTTTGGGATTCAGATCCTGTAGTTTATTCTATTGCTTTTTGATGTGAAGCCAATGTGATTAATCAGGAAGACAGAGCACTTTGGTGATAGCAGAGAGTTTAAGTTCATGTCACTTACGTGCGTTTCCATCCATCCATCCATGTTCTTCTGCTTTATCTGGGGCCATGTCGTGGAGGCAGCAATCTGAGCAAGGATGCCCAGAGTTCCCTATCCACACACACTTCCTCCAGCTCATCACGGGGGATCCTAAGGCGTTCCCAGTCCAGCGTGTTCTAGGTCTTTCCTGGGGCCTCCTCCCAAAGGGACATGCCTGGAACATCTCTCGAGGGAGGTGATCAGGGGACATCTGGAGCAGATGCCTGAGCCACCTCAGCTGGCTCCTTTCAATGTGAAGGAGCAGCGGTTGTACTCCGAGCCCCTCCAGAATGACTGAGCTCCTCACCCTATCTCTAAGGGTGAGCCCAGCCACCCTGCGAAAGAATCTCATTTCCACTGCTTGTATTCGCGATCTTATCCTATCCCTATCCTTCACTATCCAGATTTCATGACCATAGGTAAGAGTTGGAACGTAGATCGGCCAATAAATCGAGAGCTTTGCCTTCTGACTCAACTCCTTGTTCACCACAATGTTTTTCTGGGTGGGATGGTCTCAGATATAGAGGTGCTGCTTTTCATCCTGGTCGCTTCACACTCGGCGGTAAACTGTCCCAGTGCATGCTGATGGTCCTGACTTTTATTTATTTGTTCAGCCTTTATTTGAAAAGGGACAGTGTACAGAGACATTAAGCTTGTAAGAAACATAGATGTTCTGAACCAGATTATAGCTAAACAGCTAGTTTCCATCTGCACTCCCTAATTCACAATACATTACAGTGACATATACTCAAACATAAGTCAACAAAAATAGTCATTCATGCAGTTCACTCTATGATGCACTCACACACGATCAAACTGTCACTCACTTATTCTCACCCACTATCACACTTGTACAATAAAACCATGCATTTCAACAGTTATTAAAAGTATTTACAAAATGTGCATGTACATTCTGTTTGTAATAAATATCACCTTAAACATGTAACACTTTTAATACACTGCAGCACAACTTTTCAATGCTGACAGGTTTGGTTGGTCCTCAGCCACTTTTTAATTTCTCCTGTGAAGGATACATAGTGTGTTTAGCTCTTAAGTTTAGTTGGAAGGTTGTTTCACTCTTTTATAGCTTTGTAAGAAAAAGCAGTTTGTGCAAAAGAGGTTTTGCACTTTGGGATAGCACACCTGCCCCTGATGGTGGAACACGTGTCTCTGACTGTGACTGTGTATGTGTGATGAACAAACTGTTGAAGGGGTGCTGGTGCAGAATTATGGAGTCTTGATGAAGCCAACAGGACAACATCATCTGCAAACAGCAGGGTTGAGATCCTGTGGTCACCAAACCAGACTCCCTCCGGACTCTGGCTGCCCCTAGAAATTCTGTCCATAAAAAGTTATGAACAGAACCGGTGACAAAGGACAGACCTGGCGGAGACCAACTTGCACTGGGAACAGGTCTGACTTACTTCCGGCAATGCGAGCCGGACTCCTGCTGCGGTCGTTCAGGGAACGGACAGCCCTGAGCAAAGGGCCCCCAACCCTATATTCCCAGAGCACCCCCCACAGGACATAACAAGATACACGGTCGAACGCCTTCTCCAGATCCACAAAGCAAATGTGGACTGGTTGAGCGTACTCCCATGAACCCTCAAGAACCAAATAAAGGGTGGAGTCGGATTCCCCTTTCCAGTACCCTGGAATAGACCTTACCAGGGAGACTTAGAAGTGTGATCCCTCTGTAAGGGAGTCCAAGAAGGCTGGGTACTCTGCACTGCTGTTGGGCCCGTGGCTGAACCAACAGTGAGAGACCCAAGGCATAGGAATGCGACCCGCTCGTTCACTGGGGTAAACTCCAACACGTGGCGGCTGAACTGGGGGGAAATAAGCAGGCCCACCCCAGCTTTCCGCCTCTGCCCACAGGCAACGCCAGAAAAGTGCAGCGTCCAGGGTCCAGCCTCTCCGCAGAGGTAAGTGAGGCAAGTTTGTTTGGGCAGCACGGTGACGAAGTGCTAATGATCAGATCTCTGTGTGAGTTGTTTACATTATTACTCACTACATCCTGTGTCATGTAACTGAGATAATTTAGTGTAGAAAAGTCCAGTGATTTATGTTGTTATTCTTGTTAAATGCTTTTTTTCATTACAGTTTCTTCATGAAACACTTTTTATTTGTAACATATTCTCTTTTGCAAAGAGGACCATTCACTTTTTCACTCACAGCAGCCACCCTGAAGAAAATCTTGGTATCGGTTGGTATCGGGCATCGGCTGATACACAGGTCTCAAGAGTCGGTATCGGTAACGGAAGTAAAAAAAACAGGATCGGTGCACCCCGAATTATTATTATTATTATTATTATTATTATTATTATTATTATTATTATTATTATTAGTACAGCACCATTCATACGCATTCATATTCAAAGTGCTTCATAGAAACATGGAATTACAGGAAGGCAGATAAAATCAATAAAGAAAAAAATATATATAATTATTAAATATTTACATTTAAAGTGAAAAGAGCAGATCATATGGCCAAACTTTTCTTGACCTATGTGCATCTATCGGAACTCACTGCTTTATGAAGATTTATTTTATTGAAAATGTTAAACTGTTCAGATCCTTATAACGTTTTTTTGTTAACTTTCTTTTCTTTTTACAGCTTTTATTCAAATTTATCTGACTTTTGTGCAATACTGTAGATCTAATCTTGTGGATTATGGGAACTAGCACTATTTGTTTATTTTTTTCAGATTTTAAGAACTTGGTCAATAGCATATGTTTATTTTGTCATTACAATTACAGAATATTATACAGCCCTATACAAGAACTAAAGAGAGCAATGATACATTCTTCAACTCTCATCAACAGTTGCCGTTATAACGATGCGATGATTGGACTCAACAACTCTCTAACTTAGAAGCAACTTTTCTGTTTGTATATGTGCTTTTGCCTGCTTGTTAACTGGTTGTTACAAGGGTCATTTATGCAGCTGGGCAACATTCACACCATTCACTGCCTCCACAACCAAGACATTTATAGCTTCGCGAGAAAAATAGAATATTGAACAGCCGTGTAAACAACCATTGCATGACCTGCCCAAATTATTTAGTCATTTGACGATTGATTGGCACACAGTTGCATTGGGAAGAAAAAATCTCCACAAAACTTTCAAAGACGAACTCACACAACCGTGACTTCCTTGCGGCGGTGTGGATGGTGCTGCATTGTGGAAATTACCATCTGTTATTTTTTTTTACGGGATTGAAAAGCACAGCACCTGATCACCGCACACGTCCTTAGGCCCCAGGATTGATCACATGACCGCCCCGGGGATCAGCCACCTGCCCGGGCCAACTGCTGCTCATTTGCTCATTAGCCTCCACACTATATATAAGGCAGATTTCCCCACACACCCACCCGCCAGCTGGAGAGCCGCAATGGTTTTACAGTTCGATACCTGTTGCTGGTTTTAATCCCTGATGTAATGACATGCCTAGTATTGTTCATCTCTCTCGGAATTCCCCAAATAGTTTCTTATTTTATGAATGTGGAGTATTGGAGGAAAGGATATTAGTTTGTATTTGACGCTTTAGTGACCCAGAGCCTATGGGTGGTTAGTATGGCACGCTTACTTTTCATCATAATGGTCTCGATGATTTGATTTCTAAGGTTTCTGTTTTATGTTCCCATGGAGGGGGTATGTCACCAGAGAACACTCTTGATCCTGGAGCATCATAAAGGCCGCCATGATGGAAAGTAAAGGGGCTATGGTAACCACCTATAGCCACGAGGTCACTGCAAGATCAAATAAGCACTAATATTGCCGAAAAAGTCTCATAGTGTACCTTTTGCATATTCTAAAACCTATGCAGCACACAACATATTTTGTCCGTTTCTTATTTTGTTGGTGAAGAAGGCTGTTTTGTTATAATATCTTGTCACCCTTGCAAGAAGTTAACAACCCCTTCTTCACCACTTGAAATATATATGCCATAACACACGTCTCAACTCTGCTGCCATGTCAAATTTCACTGGAAATATGTGTCGATCTTTAGTATCAGCTTACAACAATAGACAGTTTCTGCATTCGCTTGGTTTCCATGGTTTCCATCCATTCAGCAGTTACAAACCAGAAAGGTGGGACAACTCCAGGCTACAAAAGAGAGGAATATACAGCGAGTTGAGTTTTGTCACTGTATATTCCTCTTATTTTCTGCCATTCACATGGTTAGCTGTGGTTTAATGCAAAGCTATGTAACTGTAACATGGAGTTGTCCCACCTTTCTGGTTTGAAACTACTGAAGGCACACGGAAACCATGGAAACCAAGCTAATGCAGAAACTGTCTATTACACCCAGTTCTTGTATAGACATTGCCATATATAAACAAGACAGTGTGAGCATATCAAACAGATACATTAGAGGTCGACCGATAGGGGTTTTTCTTAGGCTGATGCCAATTTTTTTGTCAGCCGATGACCAATATCCACGGCCGATTTCCTTTTTTTTTTTTTAATCACATTGGCCATAAAATACAATTGAAGCACACATAACATTTTTAAGCAACAATAATGGTCTCCAGTCACGTTTGCTTATTACAGCCTGGATGTTTTTGGGAGTGGGCCAGGTAAACTTTTAAAACCATGCTCAATGTATTTAGTGTGTGATGTTTTTTTTAAATGTTGTAAGCTACCAATTTTAAACCCATTGTAATTATGTATAATTCAATTTATTAGTGATGACAGCAGAATCCAATAACCAATAATCCATATTTTTCCCCTGATTGTGTTGAGAAACAAAGAAAAATCAGGGTTAGAGTTACGGCCGAAAACAAATTCCACAAAAAGATACAAGTGACCCTCCAGACCCACTCCATGGCTGAATAATATTTTTTTTTAAATGGTCAAATCAGGCTTTTACTGAAGCTTATATTTGATCTGAAGTCTCAGTCACTCTGCCCTTCTCTGTCCTACTCTGTTTAAAGAGCAGCTCCAGGTGCATTTGTAGCTCGGCTACGGCTAAAGGGAAAAGCAGCACCTGGAGCCGCTGCCGATACACGGCCTGCAGAGTCAGGACCCTCGCAATTTACGCTGGGCATTTATTAATTAAATGTAGAAAATCCCTCTTGCGGGCCATATCTGGCTTCCATGCGGGGTCCTTACATCAGTAGTGGCATTTTAAAAGAAATTAAGGCCAATAACCGATATCTAAAAAACTCCATAACCCGATATATCGGTCGACCTATAAGATACATCCATTTAAATATGCATTTAATTAATATTATTTAATAGGTTTTTCTCTTCTATATACTGAAATCCCTTCTCAGCACTAAGTGATCAAAACTATGAGGACATTAATTACCAGTTAGTAAATTGTTTCTAATTTACAATGCACAGTATAAAATATTTATTTTTATTTGACCTTTATTTTTATTCAGGAACGTCCTACTGAGTTTTTTTTTCCCCCATGGGAGTCCTGGCCCATTTTATCCATTTGTACATGTTTTTAGTGGTAAGGGAAACGGAAGAATCTAGGACCAAGGGATCGAACCCTGGACCTTATTGCTGTCAGGCACAATTACTCACCACTGCACCACCTAATGTATAAATAACTCTGCTGCGAAGTGTATTTACCTTGTCTGTTGCGTCAATGGTAGTCTTCTATTTATTTGGCATTCATAAAGAGCAGCCAATTCGGAGCATACACCTTTGCAACCTTCAACAACAACAAAAGAACCACTTTGTATATAAGAACCACAATAATATTTTGTATTTGTAAACAATAAAACATTCTGGTTTATTATTTTTTCCACAGCCTTTTACTTCTGCATTAATAAAATCAAAGCTCAACAGAGCAAACATTTTTAATGCCGAATTTTGTAAGTAAACTGGCATTTAAAGTAATGGTCCGAAAGTTTGCAAAATGAGGCGGGACAGAGAGATGTTAAAAGTAAATGACCAAGCTCCTTCTCCTTTTCCTCCTGATTGGATCTAAAAGCCACTCTTCATTCCCTGTGCAGACCAGATTACAGAACACCTGGCCTCAATGGACAAAGTTATGGCACCAGAGATTCTGATTAGTTTACTGAAAGAGAAAAGAAAAGAAAAATATATTGTTGTTTAATATTTCTTGCACTACATCAAAAAGCATTATTTTGTTGTATTTTTTATGTCCTTGTTTAAATGTAATTTAAATTTAAAATTATTAATTGATATCACATAACATCACAATATTCTAGACCTATAATAATAAAGATTGGCGCATATAGAATCTATTTTTGAATGCGCATGCAATATCTTTGATATGGTGCAAAATAAAACAAGCCTTCATTGCAGATAAAGGAAAGGAAAAGGCTGAAGAACCAATTTGTCATTTCATATTAGTTTGCTATAAAGTCATTTTAACTTATTGGAGGTCCAATAACATAGTCTTTACGATATGCTTTTCTGTGCCCTTGCTGTTTGCTGCATTTGCGTCTCCCTTTCTCCGTGTTTACTCCTGGCAGATTCATCTCCCCTCCATATATTTAGACCCTATTTTACACCACTTCATTACTCGCCATAACTTCTTCTCCTCCAGCCGTGTCACCACCTCCCGAGCTTTACTTCCTGGCCTGACAGAAAAGCAGGACATATAGTTTGTGTGATGGTCGGTGGGGGTTTTAAGTGCTGCTTGTCAGGTGCGCCGCTAAACCATTGTATCACTGCAGGTGTATGTATGGCACCAGGGACTCTGGGATGTCTTGCTTCTGTGCACATGGTTGAGTTTTTATAGCCAAAATGATTGTGAATTTCATCCCATAGACATGTTATATTTCTCCCATCGGGGGGTCTTGGTGCATTCAGACCTCTGCATGTCGAACTATTGTAAGTCAACATTACAGCCTGCCGTTTTATTGCGCTGATTCACTTACACTTGCACAGTGGAGGGCTAACCACACACTTTAACATAGCAAACAGCCTATAAAAGAGCTTAATGTGTTTTGTCCCATTATGTCTATTGGACCAAAATCTATAGTATCCATTATTTTGTACAAACCACTTGCATTACTGCGGGTCTATGCCTATGAGGTAGTATACTCATATATTCCAAATGACTATAGCCAATATGAACAGTAGTTTTCGATCAATATAACATAATAGTGGTCAGAAAATGATGCTGTATTATGATATACTGAATTTTGAGTTTGTAAGCATGTTCACACATGAAAAGAATATGAGGTGTTTTGTCTTTATAGTTTAGAAATCTTGTATATGTTCTGTCCCCTCAAGAACTAAAAAAAAAATCCTTCACCTGCTGATGTAATGTGGTGGTGTATGTTCCCAAATTGGGGCTAATTTACATGAACATGTTGTCTACACACATTAATTTTTAGGTAAAAAAACCAAACAAAACCTTAATATTCGTGCTTATTTGATCTTTTGGTGACCCAATGGGTGGTTAGCATGGTGTCTTTACCTAGCATCACGGTGGCCTTAATGAGGCTCCAAGATCAATAGTCTTCGCTGGTGACTCCATATGAAAATTAGCCAGAAACCTTAGAAATCAAATTATAGAGACCATTTTGGTGGAAAGTAAAGGTACCATACTAACCACCCACAACCCCTGTGTACCTTTAAGTTATAAAATAATGCCACTGCTTAGACGTCCTAAAATTCATACAAAGCCTTTTATGATGAAACTATATATATTTAGTCTTTGCATTTCTTGTATAATGCTGTTTTTATACAGCTGCTAATGTTTTCATACAAATATACTGTATGTATTGTTCATTTTTCAAACATATTCATAGCTTTAGCTTTTAAGCTAATTGAAATTGCATCAGCATGACGATTACCGTAAAATTATATACAGTAGCTTAAACAAGGTTAATTTGCCTCTTAATGGCACCACTTTGGTTGGCTAGTCAGCAATTTTGCTGCTGAAACACAATTAGTAATTTGTGTGTCATTTTGTGTGACGAAAATCTGTGTCACAGGTTGCCTTTGCACTGAACATATGTTCCCGCACATGCACAACATGCCACCAGTAAAATATATCTGTATTTATTTATATCCATAGATCCGCAGGACTTCTATTTGGTTGGCTTTATGTGATAAGATGTGCACTGTGCATATGGTTGAGATTAGACCATTAGCTATTGCTATTGCTTTTGTTGTGCTACTGACTCGCAACTCCCACAGCCTCAGCTCTAAATAGGAACAGTTTAATGAGCGCGGTGTATAGTGTGTGGACAGCTCAGTGCTTTTATTACAAATGTGGCTGGCACCCCCACTCTGGTGTTATTTGGAAGGTGATCAAGATGCTTTCTTGTCCATCCACCCATCGATCTGCTTCTGCTTTGTCCGTTTCCGGGTTGTGGGGCAGTCCAAGCTGCCCATTACATAGTGCACTAGCCCCTCATGGCTCCTCTCGCAAGTAATGGGTCTAGTAAAGGATTCTTTCTTGTTTTCCTGCTAAAATGAAAATGGAAATCTAATTTCATGAACATGAATCAAAAGTTAAGCTATATCAATCTTGCTTGTTTTTGTCTGTCAACAGAGCAAGGTGAATCCATTGAATGTGACTCCGCCGATACAAGCAGTGGACCAGGATGAGAACATTCAGCCCCCATCCGACCGACCGGGAATCCTCTACTCCATTCTCCTGGGTAAGATGTGCTTTTGCGTAGACATTTTGCATTGGCCACTGTTTATGGTAAAAAAAAAAAAACATGAATTTTAATACATACGTAAATAAGTGGTCAAGGCGAGACATGTAGCTAATTTTCTCCCTTAAAATTGTAGCTTTAATGCCCGAGTAGGAAAAAGGTCAAACTCACCCTTTGCAATGCATATTTTATGACTTTATTTGGCAAACAAGTCGGCAAAATTCAGGAAGACAAAACGAGCACGGCGGCCTTATAATCTTTCCATTCACAAATGTTGACATGATTTGCATCCACGTGTAGTATGTCATATTCCTGACATTACTATGTCAAAATATGTTACATTTCTTTTAGCAAGTCTATAAATGAGCTCATTTTCTCCAAATATGGTTTTCTTTAAACTCTTGCAACAATCTATCCTCTTTAGTTGCGTTGTACATACAAATATTTTAAAGCTTTTTCAGCGGGATTTATGTCAACAATCTTCACAAAAAATAACTTTTTATTTTTTTATTCACTGATTATCTCACTTAGCCTGGTTAACACCTGACAACCGTTTAATGGACGATTCAAGTGTCTATCATAAGCGTCTGTATGTAGCTCTTACGGTGTGTTCCAGGCGAATGGTAACTGAGATTATTCTCACTTGAATATGACGAGACTCGACCTCAGAGTGCTTTAGCTGAATAAACGTGTATATAAACACAACGGCTAGTGCTATAACAGAAGCTAACACAATGTTATGTGGACTTTCCCCCGTAATTCCCAGTTTGAGTGGCGTTTCAATGCATTTTTCTCAGTTGGAAATCAGTAGTTTCAAAGTTCCCAGTTGCCTGGAACGCACCATAAGCCAATCGCACAGTGGGGTGCCAAAGTTTGGGCAACCATGTTAATTTTCATGATTTTCCTTTTTAAATAATTGGTTCTTATGATAAAAAAAATCAGTTAAATATATCACAAAGGAGACAAACACAGTGATATTTGAGAAGTGAAGCGAAATTTATAGGATTTACAGAAAGTGTGCAATAATTGTTTAAACAAAATTAGGCAGGGGCATAAATTAGGGCACTGTAGTCATTTTACTGATTTCAAAACCTTTAGAACTAATTATTGGAACTCAAAATTGGTTTGGTAAGCTCATTGACCCTTGACCTCCATACACAGGTGAATCCAATCATGAGAAAGGGTATTTAAGGCCAATTGCAGGTTATTTTCTCCTCTTTGCATCTTCTCTGTGGAGTAGTGACATGGGAGTCTCAAAAGTACTGTCAAATGACCTGAAAACAAAGATTGTTCAATATCATGGATTAGGGGAAGGATACCGAAAGCTGTCTCAGAGATTTCAGTTTTCTGTTTTGACAGTGAGTAACGTACTGAGGAAATGGAAGACCACAGGCACAGTTCAAGTTAAGGCTCGAAGTGGCAGACCAAGGAAAATCTGGCATAAATAGAAGCAAAAAAAAATGACAACAGTCAAAGTCAACCCACAGACCAGCACCAAAGACCTACAACACGATTTTGCTGCAGATGGAGTCATTGTGCACCATTCAACTATGTAGCACACTTTGCACAAGGAGATGCTGCATGGGAGAGTAATGCAGAAGAAGCCTTTTCTCCGCCCACATCACAAACAAAGCCGCTTGAGGTTTGCTAAAGCACATTTGGACAAACTGGCTTCATTTTGGAATAAGGACTAATTGCTGACTAATTAAACTAAAGCTGACTTATTTGGACATAACAAGAAGCGTTATGCATGGAGGAAAAACAACAAAGCATTTCAAGAAAAACGCCTGCTGCCTACAATACAATTTGGGGGTGGTTCCATCCTGCTGTGGGGCTGTGTGGCCAGTGCAGCTGTTGGGAATCTTGTTAAAGTTGAGGACGCATGGATTCCCCTCAATATCAGCAAATTCTGGAGACCAATGTCCAAGAATCAGTGACAAAGTTTAAGTTGTGCCAAGGCTGGGTCTTTCAACAAGACAACGACCCAAAATACTGCTCAAAATCTACTAAGGCCTTCATGCAGAGGAACAACTACAACATTCTGAAATGGCCATCTCACTCCCAGACCTGAATATTATTGAAAATATGTGGTGTGACTTCAAACCATCAAACCTGAATGAACTAGAGATGTTTTGTAAGGAAGAATGGTCCAAAATACCTTCAACCAGAATCCAGACTCTCATTAGAAGCTATAAGAAGCATTTAGAGGCTGTTATTTCTGCAAAAGGAGGATCTACTAAATGTTGATCTTAATTGGTTTATTGTGGTGCCCAAATTTGTACCCCTAATTTTGTTTAAACAAAAAAATTGCACACTGTCTGTAAATTCTATAAACTTTGTTTCACTTCTCATATATCACTGTGTTTGTCTCCTATGTGATATGTTTAACTGATTTTTTTTATCCTAAGAACCAGTGATTTACAAAGGTATGCATTAGTGGAAAAAACACTGTAAAAAAATTGCCTTGTTTTATTAAATTCAAAACACAAAAAATCAAGCTAGAAATTAAATATTCTTAAGTCCAAGACTGGAAAGTTTGGAGTATGTAAGAACTATGAAAGTGCAGATATTGTCGCCACAATGTGAGAAAAATGCATTTTAGAGAAAATGGCCTTTGAAATTACAATTTCCAAATTAAATCTATGGAGAAACATTGAATCAGCACAATAATTAAACTTGTTATTGTGAAGATTAGGCATTTTTGTTTAGAGTAGGTGAAAGTGTAAATGTTGGCCCCAAACCTGAAAATAGGAGGGGAAAAAAAGTTTTGCTACAGTGTCTCGCCTTAAACTAAATTCTAGTCCCAACATTTCTGGACCTGCCTGTGTATGTCCTGACTCTAATGTTCATAGTTTGACAGTGACAGGACAAACACCACTGTTGATGCTGTAGTATCACATGCTGCTCTGGAGGTCAGCAAAGGAGCAGAGGCTGACCCCGAGGCGCCGGTGCAGTGCACTCAGGGCAGGGTCCATGAGCACCCTAAGCTCATGCGCTCTGTCGAGCGACTGGGAGAAGTCGTCAGGCCCCTCCCCACAGCCCCCCTCCCTGGGCAGGCTGGGGTACCCAGGGTGCACCATCAGCTCAGCGCTCAGCTCGCCGCCGTCTGAGGCCTCTGCGGACAGTGCGTGGGACAGCACTCTCTGCAGGCTGGAGATGGACATGCTCCGGCCCATGGTGGTGAGGCCCAGGTACACGTCGGGCCACCTGAGGACCACATACATGTTACTGCACCGTCACACATTTACTTTACAGAGTGGGACAAGTGCCCTGCCCAAGGACACAAAGGCAGCAGGTCGTAAGTTTGGGCAATACTGACAAAAAAAATATCTCAATAGTTTGGGGACTTTCTCGAACACGATAAAGGGATTTTTTTGCATACAGGACTGTCTCAGAAAATTAGAATATTATAAAGTTCTTTATTTTCTGTAAAGCAATTAAAAAAACAAAAATGTCATACATTCTGGATTCATTACAAATCAACTGAAATATTGCA
>JAADKR020383069.1:0-13876 GCA_011763505.2 Lythrypnus dalli | reverse complement strand
AACCTACAGGTTTATGATCAGAGATATTAATGAGATTATCCTTTGTCCTGATTTTCTCCAGTGTGAGGTATAAAAGTGTCTTATTGTAGTGTTCATTTATGTATTGTTTCACTAAAAAGAAAAGAAAAAAAAGAATCAAACTAAAGATATTTTTTAAAGTACAATAACATGCTTTTCCTTATCATTAATTTTTCCTCTTTGAGGTATAAAAATATCTTAATTGTAGTTTTCAGCACTTTCAAAGTTTTTAATTAATTTTCAATGTTTTAAGTGAAAAAAGTCAATAGCAAAATGGCATTACAATTGACTGCAAACATTGAATGGTCCAAGCAGCAGAATAATCACTCACAATACAAAAAAATAAATACAATAAAATAGTAAATAAACAAGAGGGTCTCCGTTCAAAATACAGAAACAATTGATCCATTAGCTTTAAGCCACTTTACATTCTAGTTTTTTTAAGAGATTTGCGAAAGGATAACATTACAATTTGAAATGAATATATAATATATAAAATATATCGTGTTTGTAGCGCATGTGTGTGTGCACTGATGGTGCACCGCAGCAGCGGACAAAAGTTACGATAAAGTTCAAAACCAAAACATCTGCAAATACAGCGCGCATCCCACGCATTAGTGCTGTTGCCATTGACAACTGTCCCGAAGGTTTTTGGGAAGTTATAACCGTATAAACATGTTATTTGCGATTTAAAAAAAAAAAGCCACTTCATCTCGGGAAGCGCTGATGTTTACACCAAAAGATCGCTGATTGACTAATTTCGCTGTCAATCAAAAATGAATTCAGGCTCAGACAGATCACTGTCACAGAGAGAACTGTTCCTTAGAGTCCCAGAGACGCTCGTCTCGTTTGGCGGCACGTTTACATCACTATTGGGGGCAGTGGACTTCTCAGCGTCCACACTGTTTAAAGCGCTGGGGAAACTAAAGCCGCGTCATTACCAGTGATAAGCAGCTGATTCAGAACAAAAGTTGATTGAACGCATTGTAGTGCATATTTAGTCAATGACATGTGCACACAACAGTTTATATTTCATCACTTACTTTTTAGACATTTTAGGGGAAGCTCAGCTTCCCTTGCAGTCTTAGAGCAATTGCCACTGGAATATACAGTGACAAAACTGTAATCAAAAGTTGTTTTTGTTTTCCAAGTCAATATGTTAATGTTACTTGAGGAGAGTCACTGCAGGTGAAAACATTGATTTACACAGTCAATAGTTCTCACCAGCGTTTTAACAGCTGCTTGGAAAAATTACACTGCTAATTGGGCTCTGTTACGTTGTTTTCCAGGGTGTGTAACAGGAAATTTTCAATTCTTTTACACATGCGAGATCTGCCATTGGAGGGCCCCTGTCTGGTTCTATCCAGCTCTGACGGTTCCTGCACACCGCACGTTCGAGCGCGTTCGCCCCGCTCACCCGACCCTAACGTGGAAGGTCTCTTTGGTGGACACATTTTCTCCAAGCAGTGCCGCCGCTTCCATAAGGCACACAACGCGCTGCGCGTAGGGCACCACGGCCTCGAAAAGGCATCACATCAGGCCATTGGGATTGAAAGGCATTGTACAGTATTTACGTCACTGTTTTAATAATTCAACTGACAAGCATAGCCTTGTATTAAATGAGAATAGTTAATGTCTCTCAAATGTGTGTCAGCATAACAAGGAAACATTTTAACAAGGAGAAGTTTCCTCCTTCATTGAAACGACCTAGTAATAAATGTGTATGCAAACTTAAGTTCAGATCCAACAGAAGGTAAGAAAGTTTAGATGGCCGTGTTTTCTGAAGCCGGTGGTGCTCACAGTGGTGCGAGGAAGGAGCTGAAAGAGAGAAAGACGCGCTCCATCAGAGCCAGAGCACGGCAATGCGCAGGGGCACAGCTGAGACATTCAGGTTCTGGGGGTCCCAACAAATGTGTTGGCACATTCTTCAAACATCTTTGACTGCTAAAAGCATCGCGCCTCTGATGTCCGGCTCTCCTCTTCGCAATTTGATTGGTCCGTCCCGTTTTGGACAAATTGAATCGAGATCCTCTTGACCCTAGGGAGTGTCTAGTGTCTAGGCTACCAACCTAATTGTATTCTGTTAAAAACTTCACCTATGTCTTATTTCGGAGATTTGTTTTTTGTGTGAAGCTATTTTGAACTTTTATTGCACTGTTACTACATATGGTTATCGAAAATTTGCAATGAAGTTGTTCATCTGAACAGATCGCTTACATGAAGCCATCATTACCAATTCCCATAACTAATATACCTTCCTTTGGCCTTTGATGAAGTGGCCTCGATGGCGTTGGGGGAAGAGGGATGGCTGGAGAGTCCAGAGAAGTGTGCGGCTGCGGATTGATCGAAACGACAGTAAAGGGTATTCTGCCTCTGACTGAGTTCCCAATCGATCACAGCTTGGGGATCCTTGGGTTTGTAGTCCGTAATCTCTCTAAGACCTCGCCAAAGGGAGGCAGTATCACTGCGCGATAGGCTCCGCCCACAGTAGTGTAGCGTTGATCTAGAATGTTCTCCTCTCTGGTGGGAATTGTAATAAACTGTCTGTATTTTGGCAGTTCATGGCTCAGATTTCCCTTGTTAAAATCTCCGAGTATTTTAACAAGGGCCTGAGCACGTGATCTGCGAGCACGCGCTGAGCCTCACGCACATCCGCGGCTGGTGGGATGTAAACAGCCGCCAGAATGAACGAGGCAAACTCACGTGGAGAATAAAATGGTGTGCAGTTGATGAATAAGTATTCCAGGATAGGAGAGTAGTAACGAGAGATCACTGCTACATCGGTCCACCAGCCGTTGTTTACATAGAAGCCTGTCCCTCCACCTCGAGTCTTCCCTGTAAGCTCCACGTCCCTATCAGCACGGAGGAGTTGGAAACCCTCCAAATGGAGCACGCTGTCCGGGATCCGTCCACAGAACCAGGTCTCCGTGAAGCACAGAACACTAGAGGAGGAGAAGTCCCCGTTTCTTTTCATCAGCATTGCCAGTTCGTCCATCTTGTTGCTGAGGGATCGTACGTTGGAGAGAAAGATGCCAGGTAAGGGAGCGCACCCTCCTTGTTTGCGTAGCCGGACTAGCATGCCCGTGCACCTCCCACGTCGTCTCTTTCTTCCCCTTTTGGCCAGTAAAACGGCCAAATCTGCAGTCCGGTGGAGTGATAGATCTGATGATCATAAGCTCTTCACGAGTGTAAGAGCACGCAGACGAACAATTTACGCTCAAAGACAAACACACGAGAGCGCACAGAAGCACCAGGGCATCCATACGCGGCGCCATCTTGGTTTCAGGAGGAGCAAGGTGCTGGTGACCCCTGTTTTCATTCAGGGGGTCAGTGTGGACATTGTTGAGGAGTATAAATATCTACATTGTATTTTTTCATTTTATTCTTATTATTTTATTTTGAACACTTGTGCACTTTGAATCCAATCCCTAAGCTACTTTTGCACTTCGCGGACATAATTTTGGAATGCTAGCGGCAGTATGCTCATGCTAGCATAAACCAGTCGAGGCTGTGACAAAAACGACTGATTGACTGTGGACCTAAAGTAATGAAATAATATCAGCCACTTGTTGAGGATCCGAGTTTGTGTTTTAGTTTATCTACTGTAAAATAATAACTAATAAAACATACAACATTTGTGATGCACATGCTGTTTTATGATCATATACCTTCATGAATTAATTGTTTACATTATAATGACTACATCAGGAGTCCTGTAGTGAGAATATTTAATGTAGTTTTTTACATTACAAGTGATCCTTGTTTAATGTCTTTTCTTTTCATTAGTTTGTTCATGAACCACCCTCTTTTTTGCAAAGAGGACAGTAATGTGTTTATTCAAGGTAGTCACTTTTAAGAAAATCTTGTATTGGTTGGTATTGTGTATCGGTAGATACTCAAGGCCCAAATATCGGTAATGGAAACAAAAAAGCTGGATCGGTGCATCTCTACTGGAAATGTCGGCTTTCTAGTCATTTTCAAGACTAAAATTGCTTTTATATAAAAATATACAATGACAGAAAAATTGCAATTTTTTGCATTTATGTCAATAATTTACAGCAACAGTTTGACATAGAAATATGTACATGTTTTGTTTCCTGTTCACCTGCAGCATCTGATCTTGGCTTGTTCTGATGAGGCTCCTTCACTCATCAGAGATTTTATGTAAATGTCAGATACTGTTCCTAAGGTTGTTTCTGTTTCAGCGGTCGGCGTCACCTCGATCGGGGCCTCTGGATCACAACCTCGTCATCACTGTGGGCAACGATCGAGCCGGAAACAGTGGAACGCAGCCCAACAGGTAACCAATCACAAACCACCCCTCAGTAGGTAATTAGTCAGAAACTGCCCTCCCCCGACTGGTAGCCAATCACAAACCGCTGCTCAACATTAGGTATTAGTAGAAAAAGCTTGAATCTTCAACTGGACTGGATTCAAGCTTTTTCTACTATGACCACTACCTGGACGACTGAGAGTCTACACAAACATTAGGTATTGTTAAGGATCCAATCATAGTGCCAACACACCCCCCCCCGCCAACAAACTGCCCTCCCGACAAGTAACTAATCACAAACCGCCCCCCCGACAGGTAATCGATCACCATCCAACCCCCTACTGGTAACCAATCACAAACCGGACAAAAGGCTTTTTTAAGGATTTAGTGGTCCTAAAGCCCTAGCGAAGCTCCTCATTGGTGCTTTTCTCCAGGGACAACTGCTAGAGTTAGGGTTAGCATTGTTAAAGATTTAATGGTCCTGCAACTCTTGGCGAAGCTCCTCATTGGTGTTTTTCTTCAGAGATTACGAGCGCAATAGAGCGAGGAGCCGTGGGCGCAGTAAGAGCAGCCACCACAGTCATTCGCGAAGCCCGGACCGATGTATGACCAAGTCCCGTGGCCGCAGCCGGAGCAGAGTGCGGTCCCGGACCAGTTCTAGGTGAGTCTGGCCCTGCCTCACCCACGCATCACTTTCTGTGCCCACCTGACTTGATTGTAAGAGATATTGCCTAACAATAACATTCGACATAAATATAAATGTATTGTTTTCTGTCATTTTATGTTTTCTTCTAAATGTGAGTCATTATCAACATACAGCTGGCCAAAATCTTCAACATTATCAGCAATGAAGTTTAAATAATGGACAGAGCCTGGGTTAAATGTATAGTTTCATTTTGATGTTCTATCCGTGCAAAGGTTTTTTCAGATGGAGTATGGATCTTTCGTTTTTGAATATTAGAGTTACATGTGAGAAAATCTTGTGTTTTTGAGATTCAAGATTCAACAAATCAAGCAAGAATAGGATATGAAAAAATGCATGTGGAAAACCCTTACAATCTTAACTGTAAAGTGTGGAGCCCTTAAGTGCTACTAATTACGGTAGGAGAATGTTGTTCAATAGAAATGGAGAAAATGAGCTCTTTTGTTTTGAAATGTCTGTACATGCGCTCTGCCTTTCTCCATTCCTGGATATTCTCAGAAAGAAATTGACCATATTTAGATTACATATTAATGTGGGGCATCTGACATACAACCTCTGGACACCAAACATTTGTGGATGAAAATGCGTGGGAAAAGAAGAGTGACTGCGGGCGGTTGTAGTGGCTGCCTGGATTTTTGTGGCTCGCTAGCGACAAAAAGTTTTGAAATACACATTGCAGATGTATTAAAGCTCTTGCTCTCCTCTGTTTTGGTCAAGGTCTCTGTCCAGGTCCTGGAGCCGAGGCCGCAGCAGGGGGCGAAGCTACAGCAAAGAGGGCAGAGCTCGCAGTAAGAGTCTCCGCCGCAGCCGTTCCAGCTCCGCCTCCAGCTACGATGAACATCAGTCGAGAAAATGCCATGAAAACAAGGCTGCCACTCAGCCCACAAAATCCATCCTGAAGAAACGCCCGGACGAGGACTCTCCATCTGTCCGGGTAAGACACGACTAGACCGGGTTCAGACAAGGTTAGACCGAACTAGACCAGGTTTAGACCAGACTAGACCAGGTTTAGATCTAGTTTAGATCCGGCAAAGAAGACCAGGACATCTGCCTTTTATGAAACTGACCCTTCCCTGCACCGTACAGCGCTAAAGTTAATGATATTAGGCGTCTAATAAGACACTGAAGTCATAAAAGTGTGTGGTTGCGCACTAAAGCACACGTAAGTTTTATTTACATCGCGGCGAAAGGGAAGCTTGTGGCACAGGGAGACCATGCTGTTGGACCCAGGATTTCTCAGATCGTGGACAATGATGGAAGAGCTGAACTACTGCTTTATTTGGATTATATGGATGTTTGAGAGCAGCAGAAGGCGGGTGTAAGTGACTGAATTCAGACCTAATGGTGAATTTAAGATCTCATTTTGCACAGTTTATTTGTATTTCTATGTATTAACTCATTGAGTGTCGATTAGGTTTTTTTTCACCTATGTTCTACAGCCATTTACTCAAGAACAGAAAAAGGTAGAGACAAAATGTAATGTTTTTTGATGAAAGAGGAGAGTCTGATCTTTCTTGGTGGTTTGGTGGCTTTTTTATAGTCATTGTACACGACATTCTGTGGGTCTTGAAAGATGGGTTAAAATTCACTGAAACGGCTGGCACTCAATGAGTTAATCGTGTTTACAGTGTAAGCCCTGTGATTTTGTGTCTCAGGAGTGCAGTTTGGCTCACTTTAGTTGATGTTTTTAGGTTGTTTTTTTTCAGCGCTAAGCCACGCCCCCTTTTAGTCGACCAACAATCTTAATGGCATTTTTTTTAGTGGACTAAGGATTTTTTGGGTTTGGGGCAGCCCTAGACTAGACCAGCTTTAGACCAGGGTCAGAACGGACTAGGACAGAACTGTTCATCTTTCCGTTCCCAATAATAATGAACTTAACGGTGTTCCAGAGCATGGATTCCCCGAAGACCGCCCCCTCCGACTCTGTGGCAAGGATGGCGGATCAGCTGGTTGCCGCGGTGCGGGGGCTGCAGCCCGCCGCTGTGTCGGCCATGTTGGCGCAGTTGAAGGCGGACCCGCACATGGGGGAAACAGAGTTTAGGCAGATCGTGGAGCTGTTGGAGTCTCGCACCGCAGCACGACAGGGAGACTGCAAATCTGCCGCCAAGCCATCCCACGGCAAGCGTGACGACATCGACGACGAGGAGCTCTTCCTGTACGGAGACACGGACGCACCAATCAGTGGCAGCCAGGCTCCCGAGCAGCCAATCAGGAACCAGGAGCCGTACACCGACGTCACAGAGGATGATCTGTACGGAGACCTGCAGCCGCCATCACACGACCCTAGGTACATCTGTTGGTGATTTGGACGTAGCTCATTACTTTATGCAGTGACCTGCAGCGATTAGAAAGTAATGAGCTGCATTCGAATTGCCAACAGACTGATTTTTAACACTTAACTCCGGTAACAATGTATTTCTGCGATAGCAGGGCAGCTCCAGGGTCTTAAAACATTAAAAAGGTATTACACTTAATCATGCCAACTTTAAAGCCTTAAACGCATTAAATAGAGCAACAACAACAAAAACAATATTTTTTGTAATAAGTCTTAATTTTATAACATAAAGGGACTTGAATGGTTTGAATAATCAAAATTTGTACTGATTTTGCGTAGATTTGTCCATGGAACAAGAACAAATTCTTTTGCCTTTTTAATCTTTTTCAAATGTATTTTAGTTTTATATTGTAGTTTACGTTATTTTTTAGCGTTTTAAGCAAATTAAAGCAATTTCAAGACCATGCAACCCTACTCAAAAATCAAAATTTTATTCATTTATACCGTATTGGGACCACAAGACGCACTTAAAAGTCTTTAATGTTCTCAAAAATCAACAGTGTGCCTTACAGTGTGGTGTACCTTATATATCAATCCCGGCCATGTTTACCGGATCGAGCTACGAAGCCACACCAATAGATGGAGTATTTTTTACACCTGATGGAGTAATAAAAGTGACAAAGCGCACCTCCTCTGCACCGAGGCACAAAGGTGCGGCCCCTCCACGGTGCATGTTGTGCGCGGCCCACATCGGCACCTCTGCGCCATTGACAGCAACCCCTCTGTCAGAGCTCTGGGGTATGCCTTACAAACCCAGACGTCTTGTTTATGAAAATTGACACCACTTCATCCAGCGCGCCTTTTAGTGCAAAAAATACGGTATTTAAGCACTTCATCAAAGACAAAATGCATACTTCTTTGTCAGAGTATGCTTTAAAATGTTACGTTTTTAGATTGACGTACTTGCTTTATGAAACTATTACAACAGTCTAGTACAGGGGTGGCCACTCCTGGTCCTCAAGATAATAATAATTATAATAATAATAATACATTTTATTTGTTTGGCGCCTTTCATGGCACTCAAAGTTGCCTTGCATACAACAGTTTAAAACAATATAAAATACAGTGCAAATGATTAAAGCATGTTTAAATTAAAAGGACAGTGCAGGACTTATGGTGGCAGTGAGTAGGCCTCTCTAAACAGATGAGTTTTGAGGGTGGATTTGAAGTGTGTGAGTGAGTCGGTGTTGCGGAGATCGAGGGGGAGAGTATTCCAGAGCTGGGGAGCAGAGCGGCTGAAGGCTCTGCTCCCCATGGTGATGAGGTGGGCAGGAGGGACAGTGAGATTGAGAGAGGAGGAGTAGCAGGAGGGACAGTGAGCTGGAGAGAGGAGGAGGAGCAGGAGGGACAGTGAGATGGAGAGAGGAGGAGGAGCAGGAGGGACAGTGAGCTGGAGAGAGGAGGAGGAGCGGAGGGAGCGGGCCGGTGTGGCGACATGAAGGAGGTTGGTCAGGTATGGAGGGGCGAGGTTATGGAGGGCTTTGAATGTGAGGAGCAGGATCTTGTAGTGGATGCGGTGGGTGATGGGGAGCCAGTGGAGGTGCTGTAGGACTGGAGTGATGTGGTTTATGGAGGGAGTGTGTGTAATGAGGCGGGCAGCAGAGTTTTGGACCAGTTGGAGTTTGTGGAGAGTTTTCTGGGGGAGACCAAACAGGAGAGAGTTGCAGTAGTCGAGGCGGGAGGTGACGAGGCTGTGGACCAGGACGGCAGTAGAATGGGGGGTCAGAAAGGGACGAAGACGGCGGATGTTACGGAGGTGTAAGTAGGCAGAACGGGTGATGCTATTGATGTGTGCGGCGAAGGAGAGGGAGCTATCGAGGATGACACCCAGACTCTTTACATGTGGGGAGGGGGAAATGGCAGAGCCATCAATAGGGATGGAGAATTGTTTGTGGAGTGGAGTGGATTTGGTGCCCATGGGGAGAAGTTCTGTTTTTTTGCTGTTTAGTTTGAGGAAGTTTGAGGTGAACCAGGATTTTATTTCATGAAGGCAGTTAGGGTTGGGTTTGCTGGAGATGTAGAGCTGGGTGTCATCCGCGTAGCAGTGAAAATGAATGTTTTGTTTCCTGAAAAATTGACTCAGGGGGAGAAGGTAGATTATGAAGAGCAGGGGACCATGGACAGAACCCTGAGGAACACCTGAAGTGAGGGGGAAAGGACGTGAGGTGAAAGACTTAAGTCGGATGAACTGGGTACGGTCTGAAAGGTAAAAACGGAACCAGGTGAGGGGAGTACTTGTGATGCCGATGGAGGAGAGTCTGTCCAGGAGTATAGGGTGGGAGATAGTGTCAAAAGCTGCACTGAGATCAAGCAGAAGGAGGATGGATAGCGAACCGGAGTCAGCAGAGAGGAGAAAAGTCATTGGTGATTTTTAGAAGAGCAGTTTCAGTGCTATGGAGGGAATGGAAGCCAGATTGAAATAGTTCATACAGGTTATTAGAGGAAAGGTGAGTGTGGAGCTGAGTAGCAACTGTTTTTTCAAGAAGTTTGGAAATGTAGGGTAGGTTTGAAATATGGCGGAAGTTATTGAGGTCGGAGGGATCAGAACCAGGTTTTTTGAGAATAGGAGTGACAGCAGCGGTTTTGAGAGGGGAGGGTATAGTTCCAGAAGTAAGAGAAGCATTAATTATGTTACAGATGAGGGAGGACAGTACAGGAATGGAGGCTTTGACAAGAACAGTGGGGAGAGGATAAAGTTGACAGGAAGAGGTTTTGGATTTGTGGATGCGAGTGGAGATCTCGTTTATAGAAGGAGAGGTAAATGTAGAGAGCAGGTAGGTTGGTGGTGAGGAGGACGGAACGGATAAGTTTGGAACAGAAAGAGTGAGTTGCTGGTGGATACGTTGGATTTTTGAAGTGAAAAAAGAAGCCAGGGTATTGCAGAAGTTGGAGGTATAGAGGTGTGGTGAAAGTATGTCTGGAGGTTTTGAGATGTGTGAGATGAGTGAGAAGAGTGTCTTGGAATTTCCTTCATGTGAATTGATTAGATTTGAATAGTAAGAGGCTTTGGCTGTGGAAATGGAGTCCTTGTAATGGTGGATGTGGGTCGTGTCCATGTCCTTGTGAATAGTCCGTCCAGTTTTTTTGTAGTCTTTCAAGAGGCACAATCCAGCAGGTTTTAGATGTTTCCCTCTTCCAACACACTTGATTCACATCAACTCATCATCGAGCTCTGCAGAAGCAGGATTGTGTTCCTGATCATTTGAATCAGGTGTGTTGGAAGAGGGAAACATCTAAAACCTGCTGGATTGTGGCTCTTGAGGACCAGGAGTGGTCATCCCTGGTCTAGTACAGTTTGTAAAAATGTTTGAAATACATTTTTCAAGCTGTCCAACTTTATCTTTTTGCTTTTACTAATCTTATTTGCACTTGGTCCTCATTTGATTTAATATGCTTTTTTTTTTTACATTATCAGTAAAATGAG
The DNA here is from genome assembly GCA_011763505.2 of Lythrypnus dalli. NCBI lineage: Eukaryota > Metazoa > Chordata > Actinopteri > Gobiiformes > Gobiidae > Lythrypnus > Lythrypnus dalli. The sequence goes on along the minus strand of JAADKR020383069.1, from coordinate 3,123 downwards.
AGGAAGACATGTATCTTTTGGCCCACAATAGTGGCATTGAATTTCACCGTGAGTAACTTTGCACTGCAAGATGAATTCCCGCAAGAATTGTGATTTCACAAATGTATGAAAGTACATCTTGACAGACGCCAATCTTGTATGTTTGGCTCGACGACCCTGGAGTTTCGGACCAATCATGTGACGGTATTGCTATAAAGAGGCGGGTTTTACATCGCTGACAACAGCAAGCATTTTTTTGGCTTGGCAAAAAACATGAGGTATGTTGCTACAGACTTAAAAGTTAGTCATTAAAAAAAAATATTAAATTGGTTTAATGCTTTGTTGTGTTTTGAAACTTCACTGTTATTTGCTGAGAAATTTGATTGATACAATCAACAGCAAATATCCCCCAAAGTCCTCCCTTTGTTTGAACAATTTTAACCGGAGTCTTTCCAGTTTGATATTACAGCTATAATATCAATCTGGCTTTTGCCAGGTTAAACCATGAGGGTATTAAAACAAACCAAGAGCGACCAATTCAAGTGACAGTTGAATATTTCTGTAGAAGTAATTGTCAGATATGTTTTTTCCATGGATTTCACATAAATGAAGATTAACACATTGGATTATTGCCTTTTTGCATGAAAGAGGATGCTATCAATCGTTTCACAGCTTAAGCTAAAGCTCATCACCTAACATTCGTGACTTCTCATTGTAGTTGGTTATATTTTGAGGGCAGACAATGAAGGTAAATTGGGAATATTTTTAAATGTAAAGAGATCAATTTTCATTCATTCATTTTTATGTTATGTTTCTATATAAAAATAAGGCGTTTCAAGCCTAGAAATGACCAAAATTGCCAATATTTTTGACAACAAAATTTGAACAGCAGATTTAGCCAATTTTAAAATTTATTTTGTCGATATATGAGTTATAACGACTTTTTCATCGGGGATGTTGGGTCTTGTTTTGGTAATCTGTTAAAATTCAAATTTCGTCTTGTTTTTTTGAAATTTAAAAAACTGGCCGGAAACCTTAAAGAGCAACTCACCCCCAAATCAACTTTTTTGCTGATAAACTGTAGAAACTGTCTACATGTCCTACTGATTAGTTTGACATTTTAGTGCATAGTTGTTCAAATAGTTATTTTTAGGCCGTAAGGTGAACCCCGAAAAGTCCTTCATAAATCAAATCTCGCTCCACAGAAAGGGAACTACACGATCTTCAATTAATAATAACGGGTTATGCTATGCCCCCAAAAAAAGTTTGCCTCATAATTTCCTGCCTACTCTTTGTACCGAAGCATTTAATGTGGAACTAATTTCTTGTGGCGAGGCTCGACACGTGACCGCGCTGCACCAATAAAGTGGTCGCTTGATGTCAACAACACATTACAATGGCGGCGTCCGCGGTATCAGCCAGCAGCTCCGACGACAATGAAAAGATGAAAAACGTCTTCCTAAATCAGGCATGTCAAACATACGGCCCACGGGCCGGACCCGGCATACATTTCTGAGTATGTCATAAAAAGAAGCAAGTCTCTAGCTCATTCTATCAAAAGTTGTGATTTTTTTTAAATAAATACAAACCAAATGCTCCCTCCGGCCGCTAGAAGGCAGTAAATGCGTAAAAGCGCTCACGTCTAGCATGCGGCACTGACACGAGTTAGTCACGCAGCATGAAGTAAAAATAAACCGGCAATCTTGCTTCACCATTCACCACTACTAAACAAGTTATCGGTCAACACACCCTTCCCAAAATGTCTCTGTCAAAAAAGAGAAAAGTGGACGCAGAGTGCAGTGTTCCAAGCAGCCTCCTGCTCTTGAAGCCCGTATAAAACCCGTACACATCAAAGGAACCCATTCTAGTTCCTGTTCCACGGGCGCACAGTCACTTATCTTCTTGGAAGCTCTCCTGGCGCGCAACAAACTGGGAGCAGCGGGGAAGCCCCGCCGCTACGAAGTTAGCTCCCTGATGGAGCTCCCCAGCCGGAGCTAGCTCCGTAGCGGCGGGGCTTCCCCACTGCTCCCGGTCCGCTGCGCACCATGCACGTATGCGGACCCGGGCAGTACCAGGGCTGGAGCCTCGTCTGCAGGAGGTGCGCACAGAGGAGGCTCGCTTTCAGCGCTACTTTGGGAGGCTCACTGGCCGTGCGCCCCCTCTGCAGGAGCTGCAGAGGGAGTGTCGTGCAGTGGGAATGTAGCATAAGACACCCTGGATTTCCCCAGACTCTCCCATAGACTCCCCCTCACTCCCCTGGTCTCCTTCCTAGACTCCCCTGAACTCCTTCCTAGACTTCTCTGTTAATCTCACTGGGGCTTCCTGGTTAAATAAGGTAAATAAAAATCAAACATTTTATGCTCTGGCATAAAAATAACTAAAATACAAATCAATAATTGAAACATTTTGTTAAACCGTATCTAAATCAAATCCCCTAACTGATTTGTGGAGTTGAAATTCGTGGAACAGCACAGCAAATAATATTAAGTAATAATAATTTGATGTTTACAATAGATCCGGCCCGCGACACACTCTTGCTCCAGAATTTCGGCCCACGGCCCGTAATGAGTTTGACATCCCTGTCCTAAATCGAGAATAGGACAACATAAGCGGTAGTATATGCACATTAGCTCTGTGGGGCATGAGAAAATGTGAGATTTCACCATCACACGATGGAATACTTACAGAAACCGTATATAACGACGGCTCGTATTAACTGGTGAGTGTCGGAGAGTGACTGAACTCTGTAAACACTGTATTGATCTGGAGTTTGACGGCATTCCCGGAGACACCGTCTTCTATCCCACGTGCTAGCAATGAATTATCAATAAAAAAGCGATGGCGAAAGCGGAAAGGCGTCTCGAGCGTGAGAGAGAAGAAGCCTCCACAACAAGAAACTGTGCATAATATGCAAGGAATGGGAGAAATATATCATCAAAACAGGCAAACGACAAAGGGAACAGCTTTCAAAGGCAGAAACACAAACAGCAGGTAAGCCCAATGATCCTCTCTCCACAAAATGCACATTTGAATGAGTGGAAGACCAAAATCAGATATACAGTGGGAACAGCAAACTCATTGATTTATCCTGTTGTTTCTTCAAGGCCAGTTGCAGAAAGCTGCTGAGTTGAAGGAAGACCATAG
>JAADKR020382381.1:0-13898 GCA_011763505.2 Lythrypnus dalli | reverse complement strand
CGCCGCCATGATGCTTAATGACTCCATTTCTTCTGTGCAAATGATCAACAGTTGCTTCCGTGCGGCTGCCAGCTCCTAATACATTCACCAGGCTTCGAAACGACTGCCGCGATCCAAACCACGATGTGCCAAGGTTGCACGGTCTATAAATGATGGTATTCGGTGACCCCAGGTGACCCCGCCCTCAGCTTTAACATATAGCACAGGGATAAAGCGTGTTTAGGCCGGCAGTGATGTATGGGCTGCTGAGACCTTGGCCTTGGCTCACACTGCAGTAGAAATACCTGAAAGGCTCCTCCTCTTTACCATCAGTGGACAAGGTCAGGATTATTAAAATGTCCCCATTATAAAAGTGAATGGGAGGGAACGTCAATACCAACTTGTGTTATGGGGGAAGTTGTGGGCACAAGTCACAGACGGAGTGTTAGGAGGGCAGAGGAGCAAAAGGGAAATGGTCAGGACTGCCACATGACAGTTTGGGTTTTATTTTTACCTTTATTTTTCACCTATGAAGTGTCAATTTTATTAAGAGCTGAAATGCTGTATATGGTAAGCTTTAAGTGACATACACAAGAAGAGGAAGAATTCCATATTCCAAAGCTAGAACTGGGACACTTGTCTAAAAAGTTCCATAGTGTACCTTTAAATATAACAATAAATGAAGTTTTTTTTTTCAGATGTGACCGGATCTGAATGTAAATGGTAAGTTACTGAGTTAGTATTGCGTTATTTAAAAGACAAAATGAAAAACAGTAGGTCACATAAACTAGATAGGGAAAACTGGCCTGAGGAAGGACAGATTATGATTCAAAATAGCTTCAATATTCACAATAGTGTCACAGTTACATTTCTTGTAAGTCACTCTGCGGTTGAGAAGCTTCTGCAAACAGTCTCTGAAAGAAACATAACCCCTGCTGACTGGTGTGTGACCCTTTAAATTCTAACATAAAAAATGAAATGAGGTGGAATTCCATAAAAAAGTTCAGATTTACCCAATTCCTCTTCTTTATGTGCTCCACTGTCACCATTTTTTTACTGAGTAACTACACACAGTGGCTTTATGTGCACTGGAGAAGTGCAGTCTAAAGGAGGACTCTGCTTCATACATGCACTTTTAAATGAAGACGTTCATTCAGTACAAAAAGCTGAAAAGGAAATGAATACCTGCTGCTGCTTTGAAGCTTTGGTGGGCACAAATTGAGTGCGGAAAAGAATTCTTCAATTTCATGTGGGGATATTGCAGAAACGTAAATTATATTTCAAAATGCAGAGCCAAGATGGGACGCTTATTACTTTTGACTTGACTTTTCAGACTGCTACAACTACTACTTCTACCTCCCTCCATGCATGATAAAAGTATTATCCGACAATAGACTTCTGAGAAAGAAACAAAAGTCTGGATTGTTTTGAATTGGAGTGTAATTTGGAGACACACACAGACAGAGATGATTGTGTTTACCTCCAGTGTTTTGCACTTGCCGTCCAGCCGACTGCACAGGCGCTGGTAGTTGGCCACGAGCACGTCCAGCTCCGTGCGCAATGCATCGTGGGCCGTGGGCGGGGCTTTGGCGATGAAGCTGTTCACGCTGTCGGTCAGGAGCTTCACCTTAATCTCTTTGGAATGGACCTCTTCCTGGCCTTTCTATTGGACACAGAGGAGAGAGTTTAATAACACCAAACTTACAACTTAAATTCACTATTCATTATTTTTGCATTGAATTTTGTGTCCATAAAGTGTACATCATATAAAGGAGATAGAAAGGAAATTCAAGTTGGTCTTTAGTTTCTTCAAAGTCAAAGCATCGTCCATGGAAATGAGTTTGAAACACAAAACAATAGAATGTACTGTATGTATGGTATGTTGGCTTTTTCCAGCATCGCGCCATATTGTAGTGAATAAACCATATTCTTTAATCACTGTAAAACAGCCCCCTGGGACCCTCTCATAATACACCCAGCACAAAGGGGAATAAAAATAGGATGCTTAATGGGCTGAAGGAACAATTGAATCAATGTGTCTCGTGTTGACAGAGCCGGCGCCTGAAAAGACGTGGAGAGAGGACAAGTGAGCAAACACATCAAGGGATTAGGAAAGGAACCCATTCAAGGAAATAGTTTCCTTTGAGCCGGCAGCATAAAGGGGTAAGTCCAAAGAGCGAAACAACGACTGGAGACGACGGCGAGGAGATTAGCGAGAGTGGAGGGACGCTAAATCAATTTTTAATTTTCAACTTTGGTTTGAGTAAACTTTTGGAAGCGCGGTCGGGTGAGGGAATGATTTTATGACACGCCGGGTCTCGCTGTGGACTCAGAAATTGGGAAAAGCGAGCATGTGTACAGAAAATAGGGGAATTACTCCTTCCAAAAATATGTGGACTTCATAAAATGTGTAGAAGGAGATGGACTGAGGCAATTTGGGGGGTTGTTGTTGTGACCCGAGCACGCAACTAGACTTTGACAAACAAGACGGCGGCGCTTCAGTGCGATCCCCAGGCATTAAAATTTAAAACAAGGCAAAACAAACACAATGCTAATTAGAATCGAGCAAAAACACAGGCTCCGAGAGCAGACAATGGGACTCTGGGCAGCAGCATGCCATGTCCAACTCTGTCTGAGCCACGGGAAAAAGTAAAGCAAAAGTAATCTCCAAAAGTGTGGGAGGAGAGAGTCAGGGCGACCCGACTCCAACAGTGGAGCACTTCTATTGTTGTGGCTGTGGAACAAGAATGGAACATACTACAGGGAGGAATATAATAAAAATAGCTTTTGCAAATCAAACTGTATATCTTATAGTATACAGTACTACACAAGTGACAAAACAAACAAACAAAAACCTGTGTATTTGATGCAATCATTTCAAGCATATTTAGGCAAGGCTGTGGGAACTAAGGGTGCTAGAGGTGCTGCAGCTCCCCCTGATGGATAGTTTTTCCATTGTAGATAATATTAATAAATAGGAAACAGGCACAGAATATGTTTTTTTTTGTGGGAAATCTCTCAGCAACTCCTAAACAAAATATGTTTCCACAGCTCTGTATTTAGGGGAAGGAGTCATTCATTTTGACCATATTTTCTATTTTCATAATTATTACATGGGTCAGTCAGGGCATTTGGTGTTCAAAGAAAGTGAAAAGTGACCCCTGAACACACTGTACATACTGTAAGTTAGTCTAAATTGTTCAGTAAAACTAATCCCACTCCTGAACCTGAGCTCTTCAACATGTAAACATTTCTGCAAACCTATGATAACTATTACCTCCCCTCTCTCGCCACACACTCCATCTCCTCTAAATGTCTATCTCCCATTTCCAGAGCCTCCCTCAGCACATTCTGTTTGTTACCTTGAGCTCCTCCACGGCTTTGCGCAGCTCTTCTGGGCTCTTGTACGTAAAATCTCTCTCCAAATAGTCCTCTTCCGCCTGGTTAATCCACTCCTGCATCTCCTGCATCTCCTTCCTCAGGGCCATAGTCTTATCCAGGCCACCTTTCAGCGCCGACTTCTTTGCATAGGCCTGAAAAGCAAACGGGAAATGTTAAAAGTGATTGAAAAAAGCCAAGGGAAGTAAAGGAAGTGATTTCTGTTTTTGAGATACAGACCTGTTTGCAAACCATCTCCCACTGGGCGTTCAGCTCGTCCAGCTCCTTTTGAATGTGGATTGCAAATGGCGGCTCGGCTTCTTTCTTCAAATACAGGCCGACTTCGTTGATGCCGTTCACGCTGGGCTGGATCGTGTGGATGTCGTTCACCAACGCCTCAAATAAGAAACAAAAATGCCAGAATTATTAGGAAAAGAGTTGTTAGTACAGCAACACATACAGCATATTTCTAGGTGAAACAAGAAATGCAATGCAAATTATGAATTGAAGATCCTTTAAATAGGAGTTACAAATATTAATGAATAGTGTGTAGTTTTAAGACCATAACGTGCAGTAGAAAAGTGAAACCAAGTCTTAATTTAGTCATTACAGGATTTTTTAGTTAGTGATTCTGCACTTATGAAGTCATCTCTTTAAGTGACAATATACTCATTTTCAATTTCCTTTCTATTTCCTTCAGGCCACCTTTATAGATATTTTATGAACGTTGGCTATTATTGTACGATTCCTCCAATGGCTTTTTTTGGCCGAGTATATTTAAGCGATTATTCGTTTGCCGCTTGAAGCTAAAGGAAAATTAGTTTTTCCCATCAATTTTTAGGTAAATGTGCAGCTTTTTGAAAACATATTTGGCTTCTTGACAGTAGAAGTGGAAGAAGTAAAGAAAATGTAGAAGTATTCAGATTCAGAATTGACATTGCGTATAAGTACATGGTTTTGGCCTGGTCTAACCTTGCCTATCCTTGTTTTTGAGGTATTTAATATTTTAAAAGGTAAATGCATGAGCCAATAGAATAATGTGGGCCATTATTCCGTTTTACTTTTCTTTTACTTACAGTGCACTGCTCCAGCTGTTTCTCCAGAGCCTCCGAGTCTCCGAGCGCCGGCCACTCCTCGTTCAAAAACACGTCCACATCTGCCATCCACTTCTTCAGCGTCTTCACGTCATTCTGAGAAATACGGCATTTACAAAAAGACTCAGCTTTACGCACTGATCAAAATCATCATGATGTATTATTTACGGGGCGGGGCTGACCTCAAACTGCATGAGTTTGGCCATCAGCTCCTGCAGCCTCTGGGAGCTGTCCGTCAGAGTGGAGCCCAGGCGTTTCCAGCGAGCCAGGATGCCATCGAGCTCCACGCGGTACCTGGACACACACACACACACACACACACACACACACACACACACACACACACACACACTCTCAGACGGCAGGCTTTGTGTTTGTGTTCCCAGGCGTCCAGATGATCAGACGACGGAGGAGCAGAACAATGATTATAGACAGAATTTAAAATGAGTCTAACCAGAAAACGTCAGGGTAACTTCAAGGACATGGTAAAGAAAGTATAATTATGTTTTGTTTTGTTTTTGTATTTTTAAAAAACTTGGCTGCAATCGAGCATAGAAAATGTCTTGTTTTTCTTAAAATGTTGAGATGGGAATAGTGCATGCAAAGAAATTGTGCCCTGTTCGATGATTTTCAAGTAATATTGATCTAGTATCTGTAAAAGTGCTAAATGAAATGAAGCTTTCCATCACAGTGGTCCAAGCTACCCTCCATCAACTTGTCCAATCATCTCATAACCACACCTCCACCTCAGCCTCAGCCTATCAAAGTCTATCCAGATTTAAATGAACAATTTAAGCAATAAAGTTAGCCTTGTTGTCAATTTAACCATAATGCACAAAGATAATTTCAATTCGATTCTCTCAAAGGCCATTTGATGCACTCATTTCACCTCCAGCCCTCACTCACATGCCACATCTTGCACTTCTCACGCTGGTAAACCTTTGAACTGCATCATCGCGGCAAATGTGAAGAATTTATCATTTTCTGACAACTTGTATGACTCAGTTTTCTGGCCTGTCCGGGTCCAGTGAAAAATATGAGTAAAGCCAGCATGACTCAAAGAAATAGACAAAAAAAAGAAAAAATGAAACCTCACTTTAGGTTTTTTATGATGTAAGCCCATTTACCAAACTCAAAGTGCAATTTAATTTGAGTAGAGCAGAAGGCCATTGTTTAATATTGAATTTTATTGTCTTTCTGGTCTTACTTCTGGCAGATGTCCGGCGGAGCCTTCTGGAACACGGGCTCCACGGCTGCAGTGAGGTAGTCCACTTCCTCCTGGTGCTCCTCCAGTGACGCCTGCAGAGCCTGGACACACACAGACGTACACTTATGTTATGCCCGTCCAACATGAGTGCACTGTCTCCATGTTTGCACTCCTCTCCTCTCACTGTGTCAACAAGTCCTCGGAGAGAGATATCCCAGCATCCTCGGCTCCTCGTGTCATCGATTGGACATCCATCTATCAGGCGCGCTGCGGACCATGAGCGCTCCAGGCTCAAGTCATTTTACACACACATTATGTGGAGGGGAATGATGTCCGTGAGGTCGGAGAGGCCCACAATTCATTATAACATCCCCGAGAAGATAGATATGTGGGCAATGGCAGATCTATTTCTTTTGACATTCAGCTCACCACTTTCAGGGAGCAACAGTAGTGATGATAACTAATGTGCTGATTCACAACCAATAGAAATGTTTTACACTTTTCTAATGGTTATTTCTATTCTATTGTACAGTCTATTGTACAGTCTATAGTGCAGTCTATAGTACAGGCTATAGTACAGTCTTTTGTACAGTCTATTGTACAGTCTATAATCCAGTCAATAGTACAGTCTATGGTACAATAGACTGTACAGTCTTATTTCTCAAATGTCTGCTTTTACAACATACAGCAGGAGGACAGATCATATTTTGTTTTAGTTCGATTTTAGTCATTTTAATTTAGGTATTAGTTATTTTTCATTTTATTTAATTTATTTAATTTATTTAATTTATTTAATTTTATGTATCTTATGTATCTTATGTATCTTATGTATCTTATGTATTTTATATTTTAGTTCTAGCACAAGACAAAAGAAGAGTGATACAGTGTCTTTAAAATATTGCTGTTATTTCCTCCCTCATTAGTGGCATTAATCATTTTCAAGGCATCACACAAACATATTTAGCCTTAATGGTTTCCCAGGCACACACAGAGAGGAGATCAGGCATTTACATTGTGCGTCCTGTGCCTGCTCGCTGGATTACATTAAATTCTTTTTCAGCCCAAAAGGAAGTCTTTTCAGGAGAGGGAGATCCGAGTTTGCCGGCAGGTGGCTCAGTCCGGCTCAGTCTGGCTTAGATCGAGCGCAGGACATCTTACCCTGATCCGCCCTGTGCAAGCTAAAACCCCAAATATATTCACTCCTCACAATGTTTAGTGAGGGATTTTTTATTATTTTTTCATTGCAAGGTTTCCCGAACGCAGTGAGTCGTCATACCACTTTGCAACACCATTTGGAATATAGTGTTATCCATTTGAAAGCTTTGACCTCCATTCACTTGCTTTATGTGATGGCAAGGCTACATTGCGCTAGATTCTATTTTGCAAAGCTATGGGCCATTTACAAGCAAAATGGTACAAGGCATTGGAACCTCTGCCCAGGCATAATCACCCTGACTTTGAAGTAAAAATACACTGCATATTCAATAACATAATTCATCAAATAGTAAAGATGTAGGCCCTGACTTGAATCTATAGCCTTGATCGATTATTGCGTTCAGAAGCCCAGGGGAACTGCAGTAATCACGAGCATCCGTCAAAATTGTCTCTTCCATCCCCGCAAATCACTTTATAATGCATCAGCTATTTTGTTTTCCGGTCACCCTTTAATTTATCTTGGCTCTAAGTACAAGAAAACACGTGTAACCAATCAGGCGGGGGCTGTCGCACTGAGGGATTAGACAGGAAACAGCATTGAAATTAGCAACGCCTTATCAGTATGCAAAATGGATCTCCAGTTATTATCTACAATCAACTTTAATTAATCTGCGCGATGCTACAAGGCCACTATCAGGTGAGGGGGCCCGCAGTGCACCGTGTCTCCAGTGAGGGCGACCTTGAGCTGCGCCGATAGGGATCTACATTTGTTATTCTTTACAGTTTGGATCCGAGCTCGGGGAGAAGGATGAATTTGCTCAGTGTCAGGCCTCATATGTTGCAATTCAGTCCAAAATTAAAACTGAATACCACACGAGTTGAACTTCACATCAAGATATCATTTTTGTAGTGTAGTTTTGGTGTACTATGTGTTCCAGCAAATATGTTAATGCAGACATTTAGAAAAAGGAGTTACTGAGAACCATTATTCCAGTTAGTGATTGAGTCAGTGGTGCTTAAAGGTACACTATGGAACTTTTTAGGGGGAAAAAACATGATATTAGTGCATAGTCCACCTTTGAGTGACCCAGGGGCTGAGGTTGGTTGGTCTGGCACCTTTACCTTCTATCACAATTGTCTCTATGATTCTACGGTTTCCCATGGAGAGGGTACGTCACCAGAGAAGACAATTGACCAGGAGCATCATAAAGGCCACTGTGATGGAAAGTAAAGACACTATGATAACCACCCTGGGTCACTACAAGATCAATATATATATATATATATATTGCCTAAAAATGAAAAAGGTTCCATAGTGTACCTTTAAAAGTGGTTTAAAGCGGAAACTGGATCCTGGAGCATCATAAGGCAATATTCTAACCACCCTGAGTCACTACAAGCTCAAATAAGCACGAATATCAAAGTTTTTTCGCCTAAAAATTTCCATTGTGCACCTTTAAAAGTGGCTTAAGGCAGAATCTGTAAGTCAGCTGTTTGCATAGGGGCCATAATGTAATGTAATGCTCGACTGGTGTAAAATAACAGCCGTAAATGATAGCCCTGTCTGAGTAATGCTTTACGTTGTTGGAACACGGTGTTTTTTTTGTATTCCTGCCGCAGCTGTTTGTCTGTTTGGGCTTGTATCATTGAAGGAGGGAGACAGTGACAGTGATTTGCTCCGGAGGGACTCTCATAACCCACACAGGAGACTCTCTCAGGCCGGAGACAGGCCGCTCGCGGAATCTTAAGCAATCCCTCCAAGAAGCTTCATCTCTGCACAAAACTACTCTCTCTCTCTCTCTGCTGCTTTAATATTGAATGGTCCTGATGTGTCTACTTAAGGGGAATCAAATGGGAGGAGGACTGAAATATTTATGAACAAAATGCACTGAAGCCGTTGCAATTCAAATCACACGCCCACTCGCTTTAAAGCAGGTAATAACGAGGATTTGGAGATAAATCATCGTTTCAGTCGTCTGGCTAATATTTGCAATCAGGATGTGGTAGTAAGAAGTAAAAGGAAAAGTGTTTAGGAGCTGCAGTAAGTGAAAGTATTAAATGCACTGGCTTGTGCAGTTAGTGCTGGACTCTGTGGCTACATTAGAGATTACTACTGTGTATTATGGATAAAAACTTCAGCTTACTCCTGTATTGTCTGGAAAAAGTAGGTCTGGTGGGACTTAGAGCCTAGAGGAAGTCAGTCAAAAGATAAGATTGAAAATAAAAGAGTTAAGAGATCATTCGTCTAAGCTTTTGAAAACATTTTGTGTTGTGTTGAATAAATAAATCTTCTATTTTCTTACCTTGTCCTCTGTTTGTCTGTTGTGTTTCATTGTACAATTGTATACGGTCAAGATGCATTATTATTGTCCCCATAGGTCGGTCTGTCACAACAATTACTATATCAACTCATTCTCAATAAATTATAATATATATAATATAATATATTTTTGGGGTTGCTATTTATCATTTTTACATTTACCTGTTTTTTTCCTTAAGGCAGAATCTGTCAGTCAGCTGTTTGCATGGGGGTCATAATGTATTGCTCGGCTGGTGTAAAAAACAGCAGTAAATGATAGTCCTGTCTAAATAATGCTTTACAGGCTGTCTCTGCTGAAGACTGTTGCCTTCTCGCGCTCTGCCTCTCACTTAATGGGCCTTGTCATGTGTTTTCTTCCTCTCTCCTCTTGTCCAAAAGAATGCTCTCAGCACCAGTCGTTTTGGCACTTTGGCATCGCCGGCGGCAATATAACTTTACAGCTCGTAGTAAAAACTGATTACTGTCTTACACAGCCCTGTGGGATTGCAGAGCCTGTCCCATTCTGTTTTATGGGGATTTTCAAGCAGATTTGGCAACAAAAGGCGAATTCCCTCAATCACAATGCAACAAAAATAGTAAGAAATATAGACACAGGCTGGATACAGTGGGACTAATGAAGAGACACATTACAGATGATGGACTGTGATGTCGTACCTGGACGTCCCCGAGACGCTGCTCCATGGTGGGGTACTCGGTGACGGCGGTGGACGGGATGGCGAGCTTGGCCTCACATTGCTGTAACCAGGCCAGCAGCGCCGCCAGGGTTTCCTTATAGCGCGCCGGCGGCAAGCTCTCCAAAACTGGACAAAAAGAATGGAAAAATCATCCACGGACAGATTTTAGTGTTGCATAATTTCAGCTGTAGCCATGGTGGAACGTTTGAAAACAGATCACCCGAGCCTGTGACAAGGCAGCCATCCATTGTGGGCGATACAGAGTGTTTTTTTTCGTTTGTTTGTTTGTTTTTTTCCCATCAAAAGTTCGACTCCACCGGCTTACTTTGCTCTAAAACACAGCGTAGTTTGCCAGAGAGCACCCACATAGTGTCAGTGATGTTTGGAGTGACAAATGTCCCGGCCCACCACCGCCGCCCCGCACTTGGATCTCTGTTGCTAAGCTGCTCCAGTTAAAATCATTATAAATTACACACAGGCATGAGCAGAGTATTGTGTTGTGTGGGTTGAAACTTGCCTGAATAGAGCCATCATTTTGCTCTCAAATTAATGCTTTTGTTTCCACTGTATTCCGCCTATGGGCAATGGCTTCGTTTTTTTCTCCATAAAAAACAATAGAGAAACGGCAAAAGACAGAGAAGTAAAGGGCTAATTCGAGAAGCAGCTTTCTCCCGACTCCTTTTCTATTTTTACAGGCTGTGATTCTCTCCCTGTCACGTTTGATAGTAGTGACTCATATGTTTGCCACTGGCTCGTTGCGGTGCGCCGACACCTCTTCACCTGTGTGTTAGCGTGTCACAGAGTTCAATTTGTACCGCTATTCTCCCACCGGCGGCATCGGGGAGGCAGGGGGGGAACGCAGCAGTTGACATAACCGGAGTAGATGGCTATTTATTTATAACATGGAGGAATGGGCCTGGCAGAGAGAGAGAGAGACATAGAGAGAGAGAGAGAGAGAGAGAGAGTGGCAGCTGGAGATGAGAGTATTGAGACGCATCCTTTACAAACACAAACAACGCCTTTTAGGAAGATTGACGCGCCTGGATATAGACTCGCGCCCAGATAGATTATCGCGGGATGCTCACCAAAGCTATAAAGGAACATACCGAGCGTTTTCTGAAGGCAACACATTTATTGAAATCTAAGCGAGCGGCTCTGTGGGGGCTACAGTCAGATTCTGAAGTCAGACAAACTCGGGGAATGTGGGAATGGCCCAGGGAAGAGGGGTTTACGGAACTGCAGCGTCACCGGCCGCAGTCGAGGTCAGTGGTCGTGACTCAAATGTGAGGAAAACAATGAGCAAACATGGCATTCGTGAGAGACAGTTCGAAAATGAAAAATCATTGTGGCAAAAAGAGCACAAAGGCTTGTCTCACACAAGAAACATCTGAGTTTTGGAGAAATATGTGGACTGAAGAGACAAAAGTTGAACTCTTTGTCAGGTCTGAGGCCCGCTACATGTAGATTAAAAACAACAGCATTTAACAAAAAGAACTTCATGCCTAAAGTCAAACAAGGAGGTGGCACCTGTTGTCATCGATGGAAAAATGAATTCTACTGTAGACAACGAAATCCTGAAGGAGAACATCTGACCAGCAATCTAAGTCCTCAAGCTCGGGCACTCTTTGCTCATGCAGGAGGACAATGAGCACAAACAAACAAACAAACAAATCCACTTCTGAATGGTTAAACAAGAAGTAAATTAAAGTTGTGGAGTGGCCGAGTCCAAGTTCCAATTTGAATCCAATTGAGATTCTGTGAGAAACTCATCAGCACTTATCGTAAACGCTTGATTTCAGTTACTGCTACAAAGAGCACAACCAGTTATTAAGCTCAGGGGGCATTTGTTTGTGCACATTGGGCGAGATAAATTTGGATTTTTCTTCCCCTTAATAAATGTGATAATCATTTGGAAAAGGCAATTTGGGAAAGTCTTTGTGCGGTGCAAATATTTTCTTGATGGTCAGAAACATTTAAGTGTCATAAATACAACAAATATGAGAAAACAGGAAGGGGACATATTCTTTTTCAAAAAACGCTTATTTAGGCCTATCCCTGCACCTTTTTAACATTTTAGTTTGAATACAACTATTTTTTTGTGCCGACAGAGAAGATGTTGAACTTAATTTTTGTTTTCAGCCCAGTAACAAGAGCGATATTAACCCAAAACCAGGTCAAATCATGTCTACTTTGACTTTTTTGGTCTATTTTAAACTTTACAACCCTGTGTCGTCCAGTGAATGCAACATATTGGACCATCTCTTCCTGGTCTAAATATCTTTACACAAAAATGTCCTCCACCCTGAGTGTCTTACCCAGTTGGAGCTGCCTCTCCCGTGCCCTCAGGTCCTCCAGCACCTTCTCGTAATGCTCCTTGAAGGCACTGATGTCGGCGTCCAGGAACGACGGGTCCTCCTCCGCCTCCTTCTCCTCCTTCAGCTCCTTCAGCCGGGTCTCCAGCAGCTCCACCTGTGGCTGCAGCGCCGACAGCCTCGAGATCTCCTCCTGCCGTCACCAGGAGCAGGTCAGACAGAGACACCACAGGAGGAGCACAGGAACAGTCCCTCCTTCTGCCTCTGTTTGCCTTGTGCTTAATCACTCGCATTCTCTATACCCCAAATGTTGGAAATACTTAATGAGCAGGAAGCCATGCAGGAAATTGGACCAGCTCAGCAAAAAAAGCTAAATGCAGTCGTGCCCGTGACTTTATTTTTCCTGAACTTTAAATGAGCAAAGATGGAGTATTCGCTAAGAGGAGCAGATAGAGCGTTTATATCGATAATAATGGGAGGAATAGTGAATGAAAGCATATCTAACTACACAGGTCAAAACAAAATGTATGTTAATAAAGTAATCAGAAGGATGTGTTTATGAGACAAGAACAAAGACGGTCTTATAAGAAAAAATAAGTTATTTTCTGCATGTTTTATGCTCTCATGTTGCACTGGATTTTATCTTATTTTGCTTTCTATCCACAGCTACCTACAGTATCTATCTACATAACTATCCATCCATCCATGCTCAAAACCCTTAGTATTTTTAAATAATTACTTAGAAATGTCTGTGGCCAAACAAAACCGCCATTTATTCAGAAATTTCGAGTAGGTACAGCCGTGTTATACAATTACACAATAGGACCAAAAGCCTTTGTGTGTGATTATAGTATTATTATTTTTTTGTATTGTTATCAGCTCATGGAACATCCAAGAACAATAACCACGCTGAGATAATGCTGATATCAATAGTATGTTTTGTGTTCGATGCAGACTGTACAAAGTCAGTCCATGCTGTCCTTGAGGGAGCACAGTGCATGTTCATCATCCTCTCTCCAAGGGCATTCTGGGAAATGTATTCAACTGTCAACAAAGACATGTCAGAGTGCACAGTCACCACTAAACACACTATTAAAATGGGCCTTGAGACACGGCACAAGAATATGAAGATGTCGTGATACTAAGGGTTCTGGACAGTCTGTACTAAAGACTGTGATGATAGATTGTGTATTAGTTGGAAAATATGATTATTTTCCTTCTGACAGTCTGACTTCACAACTTGTTTACTTAGTTGCACTTTGACTTTGCTGCAAATAGTTAAAGGCTGTTTGACTGTGGCAGGAGCATTTGGAAAGTTTCTCTGCTTGTTCACCCATTGTTTCATTTTTCAATAAATTAATAAATAAAAATAAATACATGAATAAAAAGATAAATAAAAAAAATAAAATAAATACATAAATAAATAAAAATAAATATATAAATAAATAAACATAAATACATAACTAAAAATAAATACATACATATATATAAATAAATAAATAAAATAAAAATAAATAAAAATAAACAAATAAATAAATAAATAATGAAAAACAAACAAATACCATACAAATTATACAAATCTTGAGTAATATTTTCAGATGTTAGCTTAAGCACACAACGAAGTCACACACTCAACAAAAACCAAGCCATTATTTGTAATATTGTTATGAGCTACGAGTCCAGCTTCAGTGAAATATCCACCAGGTCAATAGTTCCCTTGTTCTGCCCAAACAATTCGAATACGCATCCAGCTCCCTTCAAATATAACAGATTGTACTG
>JAADKR020382124.1:0-13922 GCA_011763505.2 Lythrypnus dalli | reverse complement strand
ATGACTACAGACGTCAGTGCCACCGGTCTGTAGTCATTCAGTCCTGTGATCTTCGGTTTCTTGGGGACAGGAACAATAGTTGAGGATTTGAAGCAGCCCGGCACATGGCATGACTCCAGGGAAGCGTTAAAAATGTCCGTGGAGACAGGAGACAGTTTAGTGGCACAGTGTCTCAGGGTGGAGGGGGAGACACATTCAGGGCCCGCAGCTTTGCGGGTGTTCAGCCTCCGGAACTGTCTGTGCATGTCCTGCTCCTGGATGCGGGGGGTCTGTGGTGGTCTTTAATGAAGTGGCCACGGTGGTGTTGGGGGAGGAGGGGGTGGCTGGAGAGTCCGGAGAGGTGTTAATGGCTGGAGGACGATCGAAGTGACAGTAGTGGCCATTCAGTCTGAGTGCTCGGTCGTTCACAGCTCGGGGGGCTTGGGCTTGTAGTCCACACCATACAGAGGCGGAGTCTCGAGAGCTAAGTTGGTGTTGGAGTCTGTTGTTTGCATATGCAGATTTAGCCTTCTTTATCTCTCTGCCATAACCTTTATCATGCCTCCTTATAGCTTCTCTTGTCTCCACTTCTGCGCGCTGTCTCCTTCTCTCACCGAATCTGGCTGAGCTTTGATGTGAACCAGGGCTCGTCACGGCATAACTCACCCTGGTGCACGTTGGAAGTATTTGCCCCTCATTGAATTTAATGTATGAGGTCACAGTGTCCGTGTACTCGCCCAGATTCCCTGTGGCAGCCCTGAACACTTCCCAGTCTGTAGTCTCCATGCACGTCCGGAGCTCCTCCACAGCCTCACTGCTCCATATCTTTAATGTGCTCGCTACAAGTTTAGCAAGCTTAAAAACACATCCTAAATCTCAATGAAAAGATTTTTTGGATGAAAATTCTAATTGATAATGTAGGGCATTGTAGGGGTTGAACAGACTAGTCGACAAGTCGACTTTGGCGATGTCCCACGACTTTATCCACGTGATGTCGACTAGTCGGCATAGCACGCGACTTTGGCAGAGCGCACGTCTTTGGCGCAAAATGGCGGACCAAAACAACAACGAAGTAGATGAGGGTCCTAGCGCTTCTTCCCAATCATCATGGCAAGGCAGCAATACATCAAGCGTTTGGCAATACTTTACTAAAGATGAAACTGGTACACAAGCAGCGTGCAGCTTATGTACTCAAAGATACAACAGAAGTACCAGTGCGCTGCACACCCATCTGAAAAGCCACCCGCCGCTAATGCTAGCTGAGATCAGCATCTTCACGAACCGTGCTGGCAGACAAGAGAAGACAACAAATCACCAAGCTGCTGGTGAATTTCATTATAAAAGACATCAGACCACTTGGTGCAGTGCATGGCGAAGGTTTCAGAGAACTGATGACCTTTTTTGAACCAAACTATATCATCCCCTCATATCGCACAATGTGGAATACAATCAAACACGAGTACAACAGCCTGCGAAGCGACATGGCTAAAGAGATGAGAGGAGAAAGCGTCTCACAAACGACTGAACTATGGACTTCGCCAAACATGGAACCATACATTACAGTAACAGCCCATTTCATCACCAACTCATGGGAACTAAAATCCAGGGTCCTGTGTACAACACTGATGCCTGAGAGGCACACTGCCCCTAATATTGCTGGCCGCTTAAGTGAAATCATTGAAGAATGGGGGATACGCGTGTTCTGCACCGTGCACGATAATGCCAGTACCATGAACTTAGCGATGGAACTCTGTCAAATGTGTCCAAAGCATTTGGGATTCAGCGGGCACACTCTGCAGTTAGCTATAAAGTCCAGTTTAGTCTTCCCTGATGTGGCAAAGACAGTCGATGCAGCCAGGAGAGTTGTCAACCACTTTTGCCACTCCGCCTTGGCTACAGCGGCTTCTTGAGCAAAGAGTGGCAGTGCAGACCGTACTTTCAGATGACGCAGTAACAAAACCAGCTGTCCAGAAGAAACTTGCAATGAGAGTTTCGCAGTGGGAAGTGCTTGAACAACTTGTTCCAGTCCTGCAGCCTTTGGCCAAAGCCACTGAGATACTGTACGGCGAGCTACACATTGGACTTTCCTTTATTTAGGTTGAGGTGTCTGATTTGACTGTTGTGCGCGCGTTTAAAAACACAGTCAGACAACAACTGGAAACACGATTCAAACTGGACTCAAATCTAACAAAGTCCATCCCAGTTGTGGTCTGCATGCTTGATTCCTGCTTTAAGCACCTGAAGTTCCTCCCAGACAGCAAAAGAGACAACGCATACAGCCACCTGGACACTCTGCTCCTGAATGAGAGCGAGCCGCTGAGCGCAACAGGTGCGTGTTGCTCTGCATATTCAACCATATACTTTTATCTGACATAAATATGCTAATAATAAAAAAATGCTAATATTAAAATAGTTAGCCTATATCCGCTTCCATTCGTCTATGTCTTGAGTCTTTGCACACCTGTTATAGGAAGAGTGTTTTGCAACTTTTTAGTAGTGTTTAATATTTACAATATTTAGAGTGGTGTACCCCTAATTATTTTAGCATATAAGGTTATTGTGGGCAATATTTATTCAACACTTGCACCTGACTCCGCGTTAATATCAGGCCTTGGAATAGGCCTCAAAAGGTCGACACATTTCTTGATTTTATTATTAAAGCATGCAGCATGTCCTCTTCATGCATGCTCCAATAAAATGTTAATAATAATAATTAAAATCGCAAGCGCCGCCACCCTGTCGGCGCCGCCCCCCGCAGCGCCCTGCCGCCCCCTGCGCTGCCGCCGCATTGGAAAGCTCTCATGTCCAGTAACCCTCCCGAGGGGACCACGGGTGATGACGGACGCGATTTGGCCTTTTTTTGTGATTTTTGTGCACTTTTGCCACCAAGCCAATATTGCCCATTATATGGGCACGGGCCATGATTTGGGATGGGGAGTGGCCTGGGGAGTGTTGGGGACTTGGGGAGTGGCCCTGGCCGAGGACAGTCCACCCCCACCAAGGATTTGTGCACTGTGCTCCGGGAAACCCCCAGGAGGGTTACAATAGGCCCTACCGGCACCATGTGGCGCTCGGGCCTAATAATAACCTAATAAAATGTTGCATACACATAACATTTTATCCCAGACATTTAATCATTTTATAATGTCAAAATCAAGAGGTGCGCAATCATTTTACAGAGGGACAATGTTGTCTGAGCAGAGAGAGGATTTTAGCTGATGTAGTGCGTGTTTCTCAGGTGCTGGTAAAACAAGGCACCAGAGGGTGGACAGAGGAGGAAAGAAAGCCCGTCTTGAGCTGGACTTTGCGCAGCTGTTCGGCACACTTTACTATAGCGGGAAGAACACGGGCCACGGCTTCACAGCTAAGGAAGAGGCCAGACAATATTTTCTTTTGCCCCAAATCCCAACTCTGGACAACCCGTTACAGTGGTGGGCCACAAAGGAAAGGCGTTTTCCGCGCTTAGCATGGCTCGCACAGACATATCTGGCCGTGCCAGCAACCAGTACGCCCAGTGAGAGAATATTTTCTCTCGCTGGAAACACACGAACGAGAAAGCACGCCAGTCTCCACCCTGCACACGTAGATGAGTTAATTTTTCCAAAACGGGAAAGGTGACCGAGGAGGAGTGAGACAGCGAGTGAACTGAAATGTGTTCAAGAAACAGAAAAAAGTTAAGTTAAGTTTAAAAAACATAAACTTTGCTGGTAATGTTGGATTTTGATTGTTAACTGTTAATAATGTGCAGTTGTCCCACGTTTTGCCAAATAAATTACCAAGTTAACGTCTTTTTTTTTTAATTCATTATTACGTCATCGACTAGTCGCAGTCAACTCGACTAATATGAACCTAAAGTCGACTAATAATTATTAGCTCGTTCAACCCCTAGTGCATTGTGTCGAGAACAAGACAACGTAAAAATCATTATTGTAAACCAAAATATTGATCACCTGGAAGTCTGGATCCAGAATCATAGTAAAATCAAAGTTAAAAGTCAGGTCACTGACTGATTCCAACTTTTTTGGAAATTGATCAAAGTGAGTCTAAATCTGCCTCAGTAGTGTGTGTGGCCTCCACATGCCTGAATGACCTCCCTACAATGCCTGGGCATGCTCCTGATGAGACGGCTGTTCTCCTGAGAGATCTCCCAGGCACGGATTAGAGCATCAGTCAGCTCCAATCCAAAAATAGAGTAAGGGGAAGGGCTACAATCTCCGTTTCTAGCCCTTAGCTGCAAGTGAACTCAGACCCACACTTTGCGCTAAGGGGAAGGAGGAGCTAAGCACTTTCGTTAAAAAAATAAAAATATGGCGGTGAAGCCCTTGCACTGACTCGCAAACCCGGAAGTGGCTTTTTATCGCAAATATCATGTTTATACCGTTATAACTTCACAAAAACCTTCGGGACAGTTGTCAATGGCAACAGCGCTAATGCGTGGGATGTGCGCTGCATTTGCAGATGTTTTGGTTTTGAACATTATCGCAACTTTTGTCCCCTGCTGGGCACCGTCAGCGCACACACACACACATGCGCTACAAATACGATATATTTTTTATTTTATATTGTATATATTAATTTCAATTTATAATGTTATCCTTTTGCAAATCTCTTAAAAATGTATTTACTATTTTATTTACTATTACATTTATTTTTGTATTGTGAGTGATTATTCTGCTCCTTGGATCATTCAATGGTTGCAGTCTATAGTAATGCCATTTTTGCTATTGATATTCTTCGATTATTTTTTATTTTTTTAACTTTGAAAGCTCTGAAAACTTAAGATATTTTTATACCTCAAAGAGGAGAATTTAATGATAAGGAAAAGGATGTTATTGCACTTTATAAAGCATCTCTAGTTTGATTCTTTTTTTTCCTTTTTTACTAATGAAACAATATATAAATGAACACTAAAAAAAGATACTATTATACCTCACATTGGGGAAAATCAGGACAAAGGATAATCTCATTAATATATCTGATCATAAACCTGTAGGTTAGAGCCTCCTTTCTTTTGTCCACTCCATTCATGCTATTTTCCCCACACACACACATGAAGGCAAAGTGGTGTCTCAATTCAAAAGGCCAGAGATACCCTCCCCAGATAATTGAGACTCAGCCCAAGTGTTCCTTTATTTTTTGTGAGCAGTGTACTTCTATTGTTTTCTCCTCATGGGAACCCATTTCTGTTTAATACAGGATTTGACTACTCTAAATTGTTCAAATTTCTTTCAAGGAGACTTGTTTAATCAACAAGTGGGTTTTTTTCTTATATTCAGCAAATTTAAGTGCACAATTTTGTTCACAATATTATACTTTGTGGAATTGATTTAGTCACCATTTCAAACTATGTGATTAGTTTCAATGTTATACTTGCCAATCATTTGTTTGTAATCATGCCATTCACCAAATATGAGGTCTATAAAAACCTGACTTTATTTAGATGTTTAGCTCACCTTTTCCAACCGTTTAGAAAAGGATTAGAGACTGCAGATCTCTCGGGAGAGATCTGCAGTCTCTAAAGTCTATAAAGCCACACTTCCTTACTGTTCCGCGTGTATCAGCGGGAACAGAAGGTTTCTTTTCCTAATGTACAGGTTTTGAAGAAGTTGGTGAGATTTCTTTGTCCTGTAGTAAACATTTGCTGCTGTGCGATGCCATGCTACACCCCGAAATTATTACAAAGACTTTATTTAAACTTTCTTGTGGGATACAAACACTTCTGTCAGCTCACAAATGCAAATCTGGTTCATTGAATGACGTGGAAAAGGCGACAGCAGCGTGGCGCGCATATGGCTAACTTACTTTAGCATGGCACACACTCTCTGGTTAAACTCGAACTAACTTTACATTTCAACCAGCTTTATTCAATGAAACTGAGCGAGAGCACGGCATACCTCTGTCCCCACGCAGTCTGTCGCGAAGCCGTGTCCGGACACATGCCGAGCAGAGAGTCTGTGAGACGCGTTGTGTTCCGGGTGTTTGGGACTCCTACAATGCGCATGGGCAGTTTACACCCTTTTCCCGTTCAAGCCGTTTATGGAAATTATTCACATTACTTTAAAAGAACAACTCATCCCAAAATCAACTTTTTTGCTGATAAACTGTATAAATGGTTGTCTAATAGCCTTGTCTACAGGCTTGTCATTATTTTGACATTTTAGTGCAAACGTAAATAAAAAATAAAATACAAAATATTTTTGTGACGTTACAAATGGTTTATTATTTACATACAAAAATATATATAACAATTTAAAATATAAAATTGATAAATAGTGCAAATAATTACTAATTATTAAAATGCTTTATAAAATATTACTATTGAAAATAATATATACATTCAAATTATGCACACCAAATGTATTCATTTGTTACAAATATATTTTATAAAGGTATATACATAAAAAAACAAAACAAACAAAGCCTTCTGAATTACACATATTAAAAAAAAAATTAAGGCGGCATGCTTTACATCATGACACTTTGCATTGCACTTGATGATGTATTGCTTGTGTTGCAAGTTGAGTAATATGTTTGATAAAATACCAGCAAGGCCACTGGGAGTTACCCAGAAAAGAAAGTAAAAGGACACTTAGGTTCGTTTGTTTCAATGAATAACAGGCAAGACTCAATTTGCACAGATTTTATAGGGTTTATTGTGATTCAATGTTTTTAAATTCTGCTTTTAAGATAGGTGCTCTTTTTTATACAGTTCGCATAGTTAATCTTTGTTTATTAGTTTAAGGAGAATAAAAGGGGAATTACCTTTTTAATCAAAAAGCTAAAATATTAGTTCATATTTAATTCACCCACACTTAAAATATAGGAGCTGAAGCTTACCAGTGGGGGGGGGGGGGTGGAGAAGGGCATACCCTGAACACAACAAAACAAGAAAAGAAAGCAAAATGTGTAGCAGTCACCAAAACACGAGACAAGACACCGCCACCAGGGGTCACACCGCCACCACGTGAGGCCTCAACTCCTAAAACAAGATAAAAAGTTAATACAGTGGACACGTTTAATTGTTTAAGTCTAAATTAATAAAATACAATACCGTCCCCTTTTACAGGCACTTTACACTTTTACAGGCCTTCCAGGTGAACTGTGGGCGACAGAAGTGGACTAAACATGTTAAAATCAAACAGAGGCACATGTATACATTGCTTGTTTAAAAATAAAAGGGCAAAACAACAGCGAGCGCTTCTGGCACGACCGGAGCTGGAGCTAAGGCTAACAAAACAGCGTTAGAGATGCAAAATGGATAATTTGTTCACCATTAAATCTATACCTGCTGGTCGGAGGTCAAAGCACACAGCATCCGGATCATCTATGATGATCGGAGTGGGAGCTAAAGCTAACAGGGTAAGAGCTTGTGCAAAAATGCTGCTACACTCACTATCTATATCTATTCAATCTATATCAATGTACACTCACCATTAAAAACCTGTACCTGCTGGTCGGAAGTCACGGCGCACAGCACAAGCACACAGATCTACGTGAGTGATGATTGAAGGCTATGGTGAAGGTGAAAATAAAGTATTATTTGAGTATGAGGACGGAAAAACACCAAGAGCAATCGGAGCGTGTACCTGTAGAATGGATTGTTGGACATGGAAGCAGAGTAGAGGCGTGGCGTAGCGAAAGGGCCGGTGTTTCACAGATTTATAGCGGATCTGGATTGGCGCTCTTAAAGTGACAGGCACCCAATCCTCATCGCTACACTTGGATGCAGCTGCTTGACCATGGAAACCCATTTCATTACGTTTTCTGCGCACTGTTCTTGGGCTAATCTGGAGGCCACATGAAGTTTGGAGGTCTGTAGTGATTGACTTTGCAAAATGTTGGTGACCTATTCACACTATATGCTTCAGCATTTTCTGGCCCTGCTGTGTCAGCTTACATGTGTTGCTGTTGTTCCAAAACACTTTCCTTTTCTTATGAAAAACCAGACAGTTGACTGTGTTCCACGCTTCCAAGCTCCTGACAGCGACCCATTCTTTCACAAGTGTTTGTAGAAACAGTCTGCAGGCCTAGGTGCTTGATTTTGTATGACCTTGGATGGGTGAGCAAATACTTTTGACAATATAGTGTATTTTCTGCTGCAAAATGTCACTTAGGTCACCTGGTATGTAATCCACTAGTGGATGCCATAAATAAAAAAAATATCATAATTACCTCTTAGTTTTGCAATAAGTCTTTCCATTGGCAATACTCTGAAGATTTCTTTATATCATCGAGTTACAGTTGAAGGGTTATCTTTAATCTAATTAAATAAAATACACTTTTGCGCTAAAAATAAAAGCTTACAGAACAATTTTGATTTCCATTTTGATTACTGACAACACATCGGTGGCAGTGTTTGACATGATTGCGGACATCCTTCTCCATGTCATACCAGAAGAAACGCTGGCGGGCCAAAGAAAGAGTGCGGGGCTGGCCCTGATGACCAGCGTGGTCATGAACACCTGACAAAACATCTGCCTTCAAAGACTCGGGCACAACAAACTGGAACCTCTTGTGTTTAGTCAGGGGATCCTTTGTGACCCTATAGAGGATTCCATTAAGAAGTCTTAACTTGTCCCATTGCTTAAGGACTCAAGGATTGTAGCGTTCACGCCTGGAAGGTCTGCGCTTCCTGTCAACATAGTGAACAACCCTCAAGATGACTGGGTCTTGCTGCTGGTGTGACTGAAGCTCAGCAAGAGACAAGGAGGGCAACATGTCCTGGCCAGTGGGTGCCAAGGTGGTGAGGTGGCCAGCCAAAGAGGCAGCACGCTGTCTGGGAGCAGAGTCCCACTCATCCAAGGAGGAGAGAAGAGAGGAGACATCATCCTCAGACATGGAACCCACAATAGGAGCAGAATGAGAGGGACTCCCCAGCGACTGTGGCTGGCAAGTGAGGCGGAAAGCATCCAGCACATGACCATCACTAACATCACATACCTGCTCTAGCAGCTCACAATAAGGTTCACACAGCAGCCGCTGCCTCAAAGGCTTCACAAATGGGTCTCTGCTTAGTGCATCTGCCACTACATTTAACCTACCAGGAATGTGCTTGATTTCGAAGAAGTACGGAGCAAGCTTGGAGACCCACCGCTGCTCACAAGCGTCAAGTTTCGGCTTGGTCAAGATATAGGTGAGCGGGTTATTGTCGGACCAGACAGTGAATTTATGACCCTTTAGCCAGTGGCTAAATTTTTCACAGACTGCCCATTTCAAAGCCAAGAATTCCAGCCGGTGGGCAGGATAATTGGCTTGGCTATGACAAAGGGTCTTGCTCGCAAAGGCGATGGGTCTGGCCTTCTCCTCACCAGCAGGAACCTGTGATAGTACGGCACCCAGACCGTCAAGAGAAGCATCAGTGGAGAGGATGAAAGGCCTATCAAAATCTGGGTGTGCCAACACCACACTGTTGAGCACCGCGCTTTTCAGATCGTCAAACGCTTTCTCACAGGCAGGAGTCCAATCCTGAGGAGTCAGTTCTCGGAAAGTGCCAGCACGTCTCCGACCCAAAGAACCTTTAGACTTCCTCTTCTGCCCTGCGGTCAAGTTGTAGAGCGGCTTCGCGATGGATAAACAACCAGGAATGAAATGCTGGTAATACAGCACCATGCCCAGGAAAGATTTGACCCTCCGCTGAGATAGTGTACGACCATCATTGTTCATGAGGTCCTCCTTCCGGAACGCAGAGGTGGCTTTCACTTTCTCCTCATCAACAGAGACACCACAACTGTCCACCATGTGACCAAGAAACCTCACGGACCTGCGGAGAAAATAGCACTTCTTCTGCGCCAGCTTAAGATTGTTGGCTCTAAGCCGCAAGAACACGGTCTCCAGCCGTTTCAAGGCCTCCTCCTCGGATGGAGCAAAGACAAGAAGGTCATCAAGGTAGCAGAGAAGGCTGGAGAAGTTCATGTCCCCGAACACACTGATCATCATCCGCATGAATGATGCGGGACTGTTCCATAAGCCCTGAGGGAGTCGGTTATATTCATACAGGCCTAAAGGTGTCGTAAAGGCCGTGCTCCGCCTGTCGGACTCATGGAGGGGTATGTTGTAGAACCCCGATGTGAGGTCCATGGTGCTAAAGAAAGCATTCCGACCAAGGGCAGCAAGACAGTCAGCCTGGTGAGGCAGTGGGTGAGCGTCCTTGACAGTCTTGGCGTTAAGCCAGCGAAAGTCAGTGCAGATTCTCATTTCACCCGACTTCTTCCAGACGAGAACCAGAGGTGAAGCATAATCACGAACTGACTTACTGATGATGCCTTTCAACTCCATCTCAGACAGCACCTCTCTCAGCTTGTGATAGTGTGCTGGAGGGACACGACGATAGGGCAGCCTGAAGGGGCGGTCATCAGTGAGATGAATTTGGTGGACAAACTCCTTCGCCTCCCCACTGTTCAGCTTGTTTTTGGAGAAGACATCTTGATAAGAAAGCACAAGTTCAGCTAGCCTGCTTCCATTCATCTGACACCTCACAGCCTTCTAGATTAATGTCTACCAACCCACAGTCCTTAAGCTGTTCGAAGGGGTTGGAGGTAGCACTGGAGGTGGGGTTAGGGTCAGTCGACTGACCGGTCTGTGGCCTACTCACACCCTGGGAAAGAGGGAGGTCCTCGACCGCCACACATGGAAACACATCTGCCACTTTGGCATTGCGGCGCAGTGTTACAGGTCTCATCGTTGGGTTAAGAATTTTCATTGGGACCCAACGATATCCCCACATGGGTGTCACAACCCGTCCAACAATGATGTCTTTAGGAGCGGAACGGGAAGAGGTGGGCTCTACAATGACAGTGCTCCCGGGTGACACAGGGGCACTACTGGGCAGCTTTCCCCACACCAAACACTCACCCTGTGGTGCAAGAGTGATAGGCTGCCGTAGGCTGACAGTACCAACTTTATCAGGCAGTTCAGGACCAGACCATCGAGTAATGCAACTGAGCAACTGAAGAAATTGCTCACAATCAGGATCTGAAGTGTTGGAGCGAACGAGCTTCCAATACTTCTCATCAGATTTCATCCTCTGTATTATGGGCGTAATAAGCATCCCTCTCAAAGTCCACTGACCTCCGATAGACACCGGAGCATAAAACAAGTCACTAGCTACTTCTACCCTATGTGAACCTACAACAATAAAGGTCTTGTCATCAGAAACACTGCTACAGCAGTTCACATAGAGCGATTGCAAGTCACTTTCTTCACTGAGGGTGTTACTAGTACCGCCCATGTTACCCCTCTCTCTACACAGGCGAGCTAGTTTAAATAAACATTGGAGGGATGAGGTGGTGGCATGGCTGGGGAAAAAGAAGCCTTTGGGCATTGAGTCCTAATGTGACCAGGACTGAAGCTGAGTTGAGGCACAGTCTGTAAAGTCTACAATGTGCATTGGTGGAGTGATCACTAGAGCCACAGACCTTGCATGCAAAGGGCTCTGAAGCCTGTAGGTTACGGGGTTGACCAGGTGGTGGGCTGGTTGCCGACTGCCTGACTGACGGCTGACACGTCTTTGGTTGGTTGCAAGGGAGGCGTTGCACAAGGACAGAACTTTGTCAAACATCGCCACAACCTGTTGAACACCAGAGTTATCAGTAGGAGAATCTACGGCGGAAAGAGTCGGGCCAGGAGTGGCAGAAGGAAGCAGGGACAAAGGAGCTGAGTCACACGGTCTCGCCACAATAGTGTCTGACTGGGTCTGACTGCAGGCGACGGCAGAGGGCCTCGGCTGGTGTGCTAACAAAGCAGCCTGGGACAAGCCAAGATCAAGTGGGTGAGGAGAATCAGTCACATGGCACTGACTGTAGGCTGGTAAACCCACCTTGTGGGTGCCTCTCATATGAGCATCCAAACGCTCCTGGACCTCAGCCGCCGTCCACCGCTCAGGTGCCTTCAGTTGAAATGACATAGCCAACCTAGGGTCGGGACAATGAGTAATAAACATCAAGACCACCTCAGCACTGGGGTCCTCCACAGATTTACCCCGCCTCCTGAGGCACTCGTCAGCAGCATCAATAGATTTGTTAAGGCGAATCCAGTAGTCTAACGCACTCTCACCAGCATGGGGAATGGTGCTGTAGAAGTCCTTCATTGGCAAACTAGAGAATGACAGCTCACTGAAGTTACCTTGCAATATGTCAAACACAGCTGTGAGCAGGTCGACCTCGCTCAGCTCAGGACGGCTGCGGAGCGACACCTTCACGACATCCCTAGCTCAAATAGACATTATCAGGTCAAACATTTCAGCATGAGTGTCACATTTCACCCTATTCAGGTAACATCTCATTATGTCCTCCCATTCATGAACAGAGAACACATCAGAATGATCACCCCTAAAGTAAGGTGGAGCTTTGGTGTCTGACTGCACAACAACTTTTAACGGAGATGAACAAGCATCGCTGGATGACTGACTTGTAATTGGAGACTGGGGATGGGCAGTGCTAGGCTGGTGCATGGTGTTAATGCTGGCAGAGATGTTTTCCCCAATTTGTTTTGCCAAATCTGCAATCCTGTCTGCAAAATAATCAACAGACATGACTCTTTGTTTGGGTTCTGATTGAGCAATAGGAGTGGAACTAGCAGTGGGTGTCAAATTTGGTACAGCTGGCTGGTCAGCTGTGTAATTTGGAGCACCAGGGGACAATAACCGACCCCGAGCAGCAACCTGTTGGCCCCTCCCCACTCCAATTGTGACATTATGCATACTTTCATCCATATCTTAAAGCTCAAAATATCAACCCAACACAAAGAAAAAAAAAAAAAAGAAAATGCTAGAATAGCAATTTGAATGCAAAATTGGTAGAGAGGAAAAATAAATTAATAAATAAAACCATACATGTAATGTACAGGACTAACACAAGGCATCAAACCCCCAAAATGTGACCAAAACACACATGTTGCCACAGTAGTATTACAAACACCAGAGAGAAAAAAAAAAGAAGTAATAAAAAAAAATCCACTTGTGGAACAGTGGAACAGTGGACGAGTGTCTCTCTAACGAGCCCTGAATCACTCAGCAAACCTCGCGATGCGCACCCGCGGGAGCGAGAGCAGTTCCACGACACGGCACGGCACCAAGTGTAACCGGTGGTTGCTGCACCAAAACTAGTCTGACTCTGCGTTGTGTTTTAATAAATCAGACGTTGGCTTTTCTGGAGGAAGACTCCGTTCATTTGTTTGGTTCCTGACAACACAGTGAACACAAAAATCCTCCGGTCAGCAACCTTCACATACATGGATTTTAACACTAGAAAGCCCGGGGTATTTTTTTGCCCCGGTAAAATGCCCAGAGGTCTGCAAAATGGTTCCAAAGATTCAAATCAATGAGACCTAGCCCCGGAGGGGGCGAGGCTAGGTTTGAATTTGAGTTGAGCACGTGCGCGGCAAATTCAAATCTAGCCCCGCCCCCGGGGGCTAGGTTTGAATTTGAGTTGAGCACGTGCACAGTGACTTCAAATATAGCCCCGCCCATGCCCCCAGGGGCTAGGTTTCACTTTGAGTTGAGCACGTGCGCGGCGACTTCAAATCTAGCCCTGCCCCCGTCCCTGGGGGCTAGGTTTGACTTTGAGTTGAGCACGTGCACGGCGACTTCAAATCTAGCCCCGCCACCCCGGGAAGCGAATTCGAATCCACGGCTGTTCTCAATGAGCACTAATTAGGGCCTCAGGTGAATAATCAGCAGCTGCCGTCGAGTAACTTTTACGTCACTTTTAGCACGCATTTCTCGGGGATTTGAAGCCGCACGACTGACCTTCCACCCAAAAACTGACATGAAAAGAGCTCTCCGCACTCAGAAGGCTTTGGACAATGTCCTGGACCAACTCAACTCTTGCGATTCAGATGGAGAAGACATAAACATCGAGCTGAGTTCGTACTCTGAAATGGATTCAGGTTAGAGTTTCTTAATATTCTTTGGCCACGTGGCTGGCGACTGAGGAGGCATTATTTAG
>JAADKR020382037.1:0-13927 GCA_011763505.2 Lythrypnus dalli | reverse complement strand
CTGGCTCCGCTGGCTCCTCCCACAGCACATCATCCTCACATCCATCCAGGGTATTTGAAATGCAACATTGTTTTAAACCCGTGGATGATGCTCTTTGGGGAAACTGCATCCCATGCGTGGAAGATCCACTCACAGAGCAAACGTACCGGTGTGAGTACGTGATCACCAGACAGGAGCCACTCAGTGTATTTCTTGCGCAGATTGTCTTTGAGTGGTTTGTTGACCACAACATCCAACACCTGCAGCTGACTTGTCATTCCCCCCGGAATGATCACTAAGTCGCCGTTCATTGCCTTCACTTATTTTTTGACTGTATCAGTCAAGTGTCCACGAAATGCATCCAAAAATCAACATGTTCCTCTGTTTTCTGAGTGCCCCACGCCGTATGCCCCACACAACCTTGAGCCAGTCCACTACAAGCTAGGTCTCCATCCAGCCCTTTTCCTGGGCACGTACAATAATGCCAGCTGGCATGGCCTCCTTAGGTACCGTATTGCGTTTTAAAACCACATACGGAGGGAGTTTGGTTCCGCCTGCGAGGCAGGCTAACATGACGGTAACGCGGCACTTTTTTGTGTACAGTGACAGTTGCTGGCATGTCAAAAAACACAGGTGTCTGATCAGCATTGACAATCTGATCCAAGGGGTAAGCGTGCTTTTTTCGCAAGTTGATAACATAGCGCTGAAAAGACAACAGCTTTCTCCAAAGTCAGAGGGCAGGCGCTGGGCTAGACTTCTGCGTCTCAGCGTTAGTCCGTTACGCCTCGACATTCTTTTACACCAGCCGAGACTTGCTTTGAATTCAGCGCTGCATATGTTTTGCTCTTTGGCTATTTTCACTGCCTCAAGCTGAATGACAGCTCTGCTGTGGGGCATCCCATCCTTACGTTTCTAGTCCACGTACATGCACATCCTGCTTTCGAGCTCGTGGAAGCAGCCACTCTGAGGACCACGGAAAGCCTTTCTCTGGCTGTGAGCATTTTTCAGGCGATCTTTTTGAGCTCTCCATCTCCGCACATTACACTCTTTGACACCATATTTTACAGCCGCTTTGCAATTGTTTGAAGACTCAGCATCATTTATCACCATGATCTTGAAGTTTACGTCATAACTTCTCCTGAGCTGCTGAT
The DNA here is from genome assembly GCA_011763505.2 of Lythrypnus dalli. Lineage (NCBI taxonomy): Eukaryota > Metazoa > Chordata > Actinopteri > Gobiiformes > Gobiidae > Lythrypnus > Lythrypnus dalli. Next base: position 12,797 of record JAADKR020382037.1, on the reverse strand, counting down.
TAACCTGGCCGATCTTCGATCCACATTTCTCCAGATTGTCGCTACGTTTCTCCATTTTCTGCTATCTCTTCTCTTATTGTATTTCCTTTTCTTTTTTACCGCTACTTTTTTTTATTTTTCTTCTTCGTGACATCTAGTGTTGTGAATGGATATCACATCTAGACCTCGAATATAAGACGGGCCCCACTTTTGCAGCCTGATTTCAATGCAAAAAACACCCGTCTTATATTCGGGCCAATACGGTACTACTACTACTACTACTGAAGGCGAGGCAATGTCTTTTCTTACCTGTAGTCCGGGATGTGACGGCTGTGTAAGACTCATTCAAAAGGTGGCTGAGTTGGAAAGCCGGATCTCCACGCTGCATCAAATCCAGGAACATGAACGGGATCTGGATGTAATCCTTGGAAAAACCCTCACTGCCGCAAATATAGATCAGCTCGCTGATACTGTTCCTCTTGAGCCGACTGCACCCAAGGAACCGGGATCACCTGCTGGCTCTCCAGACAGGTCCATAGTGTCTGCCCAGGCTGTTTCTGCTGCTGGAGAGGGTCGCTGGCTTCTACAAGGGGCGAAGCCAAAAGCCCCGATCAATTCCACGCCGATCCTCGTGAGTCAGTGGCCCACCGGTGCAGCTGGCCGCCGCGACCCACGGAGCACTCAGTCTTGCTCTTATCTCACGCCAGACTTCAAGACGCAGCGTGGAGACTCGTACTTTACACCGAATCCGAAGGTGGCGACGGACGAGCGGATTACAGGATCTCCCCACTGCTCCACGAATGGACCTGCGCGCGGTCGGTACCGCAGTCAGAACCCCAACATCGCTGGTTCCGGTCAGCACCGTGGGAAACCACGCCCACCTCGACACCGGGCGGACACGCCCCCTACTACTCTCATCATTGGAGACTCCATAGTGAGAAATGTGCGCAGGAGAGGAGCGCTCACTTAGTGCTTTGCTGGAGCGAAAGTGTGTGATATTGCTGAGGAGATTCAAAAATGCATTCAACTTCATTCGTCTATTCCCACCATTGTAGTTCATGTTGGCTTGAATGATATTAAGGAACAACAATAAGAAAAACTGAGAAACGATTTCTCTCAACTAATACAAATTTTGGCAGCCACCGGTAAACGCTTTGTTATTTCAGGCCCAGCCCCTCCTCCCTGTTATGGGGATGTGAAGTTCAGTCGTGTCTGTCAACTGCACATCTGGTTGAAAGCAAAATGTAACACCAAGCACATTGTCTATGTGGATAACTTTGTTACCTTTTATAAAAAAAGAAAGAGTTTTTTAGACATGATTTTATCCATTTTAATTTCAAGGGATCATCTTTATTGGCTTTTAATATTGATTTAGCTGTGCAGTCAAGTGACATTTTCTGACGTCATGAAGGCATCTCTCGTCCCTCTCCTCAAACTCCTGAGTCTTGTGGTATAACTACGATGATATCAAAGAGAGTGTGAGGGTTGTGTTGTGTTCCCCCTCCTTTTGTGTTTTTTGCAGTACTGATGAGTGGCAGGGGTGTGGCTGGCTCCACCTGGGTCTGATGAGGAACACCTGGTCCCAATCACCTCTGAAGTGTACAAAGACCCAGTGGAGCCTGCTTCTGGCTGCCAGAGAATTCCGTGACCTTGTAGAGCCACAGTTTTGTTTGTTGAAGCTCTAGTTTTTTTGGATTATCTTTGAAGAAGCTTTATTTCTACATTTTTTCCCTTGTCCTCTGTCCTCTGGTTGCCTCAGCCTGATTTTGTGTAAAATAAACTGTGCAAACCTTTTTGGACTGTGTCTCTGCTCTGGGGTCCACTTGGCATTTCATAACAGAGAGTTCCCCTGGAACTTATCTGTTTACAGAGGAAGAGAGCCAATCAAACGGTCAGATAAGAAAAACCTGGTCCATATACCATGTCAGAAAGTGATGCCAAATTCAAATACTTTTAAACTCAATGTGAGATCTCTAAACAACAAGTCACTTTTAATCAATGATTTTATCTCATTTTATGATCTTGATTTTATGTTTTTAACTAAGTTGTGGCTAAACCAAAACACAGAAAATATTGTCCTGATTGAGAGCAGTATCCCTAATTTCAATTAGGGATACTGTCAGAAAGCGTCAAAACCAAAGGGGAGAGGGCGTATGCGCCATTTTTAGGGACAACGTATTCAGCCACAAACAATGTCATTTGGGGTGTTTTTATCTTTTGAGTATTTATCTTTTTAAGTTGAGACTAAATTATCTCCAATATTCTATATTGTTGTTTATAAAACTGTTTTATTGAGGATTTTATTCAATGTCTTTCTATTGTGGCCACTGAATTGGACTGTTCGGTAATTACTGGAGATTTTAATGTACATTTGGATGTACCTAAAGACAAAAATGCTAAGGAACTCTGCTGTCCTTGAAACATTTGGGTTAACTCAGCATGTGAATAAGCCCACCCATGACAAAGGACACATTTTAGACGTCCTCATTACAAAAGGCGTTATTGTTTTAAATATGGATGTCATTAATGTTGCACTTTCCAATCATTTCTGTGTTTTCTTTGAGCTGTTTGTGGTTTCCAAACCAGCAAATGGGTCTGCAGTGGTTCAGAAAAGACTCTTAAATGATAAAACAAAAGTAGAGTTTATGGAAATGATTTGTCTTAAAAATACCTCCTGCTCAAACGTTGATGACCTGTTGAACTCTTATGCATCAGATGTTGTAAATGTCCTGGACACGGTTGCTCCTGTTAAGATCAGGACGATTAAACGTAAGCAAAAGGCACCATGGAGAAACGTGGACTTGGTTAGGGCTCAAAAAAGGGAGTGCCGTAGTGCTGAGCGAACATGGCCACAGCTCCAGGTTCATTACAAAACCTATAAAGAGAAGCTTTTTGCGTTCAATCAAACTCTGCGTAAAACAAGGCAGAGGTATTTTTCAGAAATGATAACAAATTGCAGTGGTAACTCTCATGTTCTATTTGCCACTGTAAACAAATTAACCAACCCACTAGTTTCACTGCCACAAGAATTCTTCTCCAAAACTAAGTGCAACGAGTTTGCAAACTTTTTTAACAGTAAGATTCAAGCTATAAAAAATGCGATTTCTCCTACAGTACAAGCCATTATGTTGCATTCAGCTGGACATCCACTTGTTTCTAACCAAATGGCTATGACCTGCGTTGTCCCTCAGGTGTCTATCCTTGGGCCCCTACTATTCAGTTTGTATATGCTTTTTTTATATACAGATACATATGCGTTTTAATTTATTGTAATTCTTAAATTATTAAGGTTTTATTCTATTTGATTGTATGTGTGTTATAGAATTGTGTTTTTATTGTTGTTCTTATTTGTATTTTGGTCATTGAGTTGTCTTTGACATGAAATGCGCCCTAAACTTACCTTGCCTTGCCTTTACACCCCTGCTTCTGACGATTTGTTTTGCACTTGGTGATGAATGGCTTGGATGCAGCTGCTTGACCATGGAAACCCATTCCATGAAGCTCTCTGCACACTGTTCTTGAGCTCATCTGAAGGCCACATGAAGCTTGGAGGTCTGTAGTGATCGACTCTGCAGAAATTTGGTGACCTCTTCGCACTGTGCACTTCAGCATTCACTGACCCCGCCCAGTCAGTTGACTGAGTTGCTGTCGTTCCCAAACACTTCAATTTTCTTATAATACAGCTGTCAGTCGACGTTGGAATATTTAGGAGCGAGGAAATTTCATGACTGGATTTGTTGCACAGGTGGCATCCTATCATAGTTCCACACTGGAATTCACTGAGCTCCTGAGAGCGACCCATTCTTTCACAAATGGATGGGTGAGCAAATGCATTTGCCAATATAGTGAATCATGATTGTGTTTAATCTATTACAAACAACAACATATAAGACAGCTTTATCATTTTGTGAATAATATGGATGCGACTAGCAGGGCTGCTGCACCACATTTTGGTGCTTTGAATGAACGAGGAAACTTCATATACACCTGTGCACAAAGTGTCTTCATCTCCTCATCGTCGCACTTACACACATTCACTCTTCTCATTGAATAATAGGCAGTTTGACAGTTGCAATAATAAAACGGAGACGTAAATACTGTACAATGCCTTTCAATCACAACGGCCTGATGTGATGGCCCTTGTAGGATGTGGTGCCCTTCGCAGTGCGTTGTCTGCGTTAAGGAAGCTGCGACATTGGTGACCAGGAATATTTCTGAATGAATGTGGACTAGGCCAGTGCGGTTTGTGAGGCTGAAGACTGATACAAGCCTGGCGTTAATGGCGTTCGGTGATTGCACCACCAGGCTGAGAACGTGGCGGACGGGGAAGTTGCCATAAAATAAATACATTTTGGGCATTTATAGGCTTAAAATGTCTAATGTTTACATGAAAACATAAAATGAGAGAAAATGTCCAATTGATTTTTTTCCCCTTATATTTATGTCACTAATGTACAAGTTTAAAATTGATATCTCTACATCAATTTCTAAAAAAATACAAAATGCTCAATTTTCTAATTAGGCCCGAGCTCGGGACACGCAGTGTCTCGCAAGGGACTAATTAAAATCGCATCAGGAGCCCGAAAACGCAAGAATTCAGCATGAAAACAAACACGGATTTGCACGTGAGAAAAATTAGGACTCCGCAACCGCAATCTCTAATTTTGAGATTTGTTCGCGAGAAAAAATATGGAAAGATGGCTCGCCAGCGCCCCCTCAAAGAGGCTCTTTACATTGACCCCATGGGAGGCCGGCCACAAAAAAGTCAACGTACAGCGATTTCGCTCGGCGTGATCATAGACCAGGTCAGGACCAGTAAAAACTCACATTATGGCCTCGCCCTAAAATGCACAGAAAGTCGGCCATATTGGCCAGAAGCTGAAACTTTCAAAATGTACCCCTCAAACTTTTGACGTCTACGCTTCTACTTTTCATTTCAAAGGCTCAACATTTTGGTCAGAATATCCCAAACATCCGTGCCATCAAAGTTTATCAATTCGATTTTCCATATCATGGTGGGCGTGGCCATAGGATTTTTTTAATTCGGCAGCTAAATTTACGACATTTAGAATGCCAATATCTTTTACAAAGTTTGTTGGATTGGAATGGTCCCAATAGAGTGCAAGAAGAAAATTGCGATCTGGACTTAATGACATCCATTTGCAACCTCTTGCTAAAGAAATGACTCAGTGGCGCCCCCTCAAAGTTTTATCTTAAAAAATTCATATACTACAATCAGAGTGGTGTAAAGTCTTCAAAAAAATCACACTGGCCCTCTCTCGGATGGGCAACAACATATCAAAGACCCATCACTCTAGCTTGTGTCCTTCTGCCCTAAAAATAATAGCCGAAAAATCGTTTCCATTATTATTATTATTATTATTATTATTATTATTATTATTATTATTATTATTCTGCGCTTTGAGCCCATTTTTCACCCTCTGTATATCAACAAAAAAAATATTTTTATTTTAGCAATTGGTCACAGATCGCCCCAAAATTTACTGTTTTGGAGTCATGGCGTAAATTATTACATTAAAGGCTCAGTAGCACCCCCTGGAAGTCGACCCCTATGCATTTGGAAACAATTTGGGTTGTTCCGCCCTCTGACCTACAGGAAGTCGGCCATTGTGGTTTGAAATCCCCGAGACTATATCGTTCACCTGATGTTTTAGTGAACAACTTCTAGGTTTTTTTGCCGAAAAAAGCCATACTTGGCCAATACCATCTACACATAGGAGGCTACAATAAACTGCAACATCTTTTTTCATCAGTCTTGTTGTTTTTACGTAGCGCTCCAACAAAATCATGCTTTTTTTTCTGTCAAAAATAGACACCTTTGACCGTACCTTACAGCCACGCCCACTATTCAATCTCATTAATAATTAAGACACACAAGGCCACCCATAGCCTGAACAGATTCATCCTCATACATCATCAATGGTCACTGCTATAGCGGCCCCTACCTTGAAAATTGCAGTATTGACGATTTTCGTGACACTTTGCAGGTTTATTCTACACCATATTCCAAACAAAAAAATATATTACAGGTATGACATATTTTGTAAGATGTGGGCGTGGCCAAGGCCCCCTTTGTGTTTGGGGATATTTGTGTATCTTAGACCGCACCTTCCAGCCCTTTATTCTAACTTATTCATATTTGGTGACCATAAGGCCACTCACTGCCTGAACAGATTGAGCTAAATAAATGATCATTTCTCACCACTATAGCGCCCCCTACCTATACCTTCAAAATGATAGTTTTGACGATTTTTTTGAAGCGCTGCAGGTATATTCTACACACTATACCGAACCACAAAATGTATTATACATATGCCATATTTTGTAAGATGTGGGCGTGGTCAATACAAATGTCTCAACAAGAACATATCTTTATAATTCTCACATGCTTCCAATTTCCTTAGAAATTACATTGTCCGTACACCAAATAAGCAAGTTCACATGACAACAGTGATGACCCAGGCTATAGTTCCACCTGCAGAAGAGTGTCAATTATATGGGGTTTATAAAAAAATTCGTGCAGAAAATCCCCGATTTTAAAATGCCCAGTGGAAGGTTCAGGAATTGATAATGACTGCTGTGTCATGTACACGGTTGCGGTTTCTCATTCATTCTTAGACATACCTGTAAATGTGGACAAGGCAAGTGAAGTTCGTGAAGTTGGGGATGGATAGGAGCCATTTAGTAGTAGTAATAGTGCCACTTGATGATTGCGCCAGCAGGAGAACGTGAGGTAATGGCAGTTGCGAAGGACTTGCGCCAGGGGCGAGGGCCTTTAACGCCGCGTGCGGCTTTAATTGTTATTAATTTCAAAAACTGCTGCCTAATACTATACAAGTCTCTTCATGGTTTTGCCCCGCCACCACTCTCTGAATACATCAAACCCAAACCAGTGAGGGGTCTCAGCACCAGAACATTCATCGGAGGAGGCGTTGAGATCCCACAAAGATCTACATTTGGACAAACTGCCCTGTACGTCAGAGGAGATCAGTTCTGGAACAGCCGACCAATACAGTATAAGAGACTGCCCAACTTACCTATCTTTTATGAAAACAACTTAAACATCTTCTGAAAACAAATCAGTCCTGTATTCATTTTAATTAATATGTAGCTTGTATAGTTTTTAAGTGTTATGTGTAACAGCTTTTGTCTCGCCTGCCTCGGGACTTCAGTCCCGCAGTGTCCGGTTGTACCTGACCAGCCGGGTCACCCTTATAGCCCCTTGAGGCAACGCGTGTTGTGATATCGGGCTATACAAAACTAACTTGATTGATTGATTGATTGACTATAGATGTGAAATAGAAATGTTGCTATAATCTGGCGCATTTACAATGATGCACTATTGTATATGACTGTTCATTAATGTGCACTGTCCCGATCAAATAAGTAAATACATAAATAAAGTAATGATTTTCACTATTCACCTGCAGCGTTACGCCTTAATGCAGGGTCACCTGTCTGCAGACACTCAGACCACACATCTAAAGGCTTCGCTGCAACAGAAGTGACTGGATAATACTATGGCAGTAATGTTATTCCAAATGACGCATTTTCCCGCCTGCTTTTCCTCAGGCTGTGTTTATGAAATCATATCAAAGCGATTAGAGTTTGCCCGGAGGAGATATGAATAATGAGTGTGTTCCTCTACAGTTTGTGTCAGACTGCAGCAAAATCTGAGCAGGCAGCTTTGCTTCTGGAACATTCTGACGCCTTTTTGGATATCATGGAATTGTGATTGTAAACATCTTTTTGGCCGATTGTTTTCACCGTTCAGTCAGTGCATCACAGTTTTACACCAGAAATCAGGAAATTATGCACTGACACAAGCACCGAAGGATGGGCCACATGCAGGGGCTCGAGATACTGCAGAAACGTTTGCTAAACATTACTGGCATGAATGCGAGAACAATAATTTATTGCTAGTTTTCTGTCATTCTAGGTTTTTATAAAATAAGTAATTTTAATCCTAAATATGCTCAATATTGTCAGTATTTCGGCAAACAAAATCTGAACAATGGATTGTATTCAAATGTGTGGATTATTTTGTATATATATATTAGCTTTAAAGACTTTTTCAAAGGGGATTTTGGATATTTTGTTTAGTTTTACAATAAGTTATGTATTAGTTTAGATGTTTAAAGTAGGTGAGTAGGTGAAAGTCTATGGGCAAGATCTTGACAGTTTTACCTCGAAATTCCACATCCTCCGTTTGCTCCATTCTTGCTCAGTCCCGGAACGTCTCCGTCAGTCTGGCAAAAAGTAATGCCCACTGCCTCCACAGCTGCTCCCCTGCATTCCTCCGGAGCTGCTTGAAGTCCGAGGAGAGAATGCAGTTCTCGCGATAAATTCTATAAATATATAGATCTACATGTTTTTAAGATCTACAGACTTTGTTCTGTGTACCCTCAAAAAGTATACCATAAAAGCAGATAAAGTTCACAGTTTGAGGGAGGTATATTTGTCCTTCTCATTGCAGAATGCAAAGGTGATTTTCTCATTATTTTGTGCAAAAATAGTAGTTTACATTCAATATTTCAACAGAACAGTATACTTAGTTGCGAGTATTTAAAAAGCATATGCTTTATTTGTATTAAACGTTCTCTTTTACAATTTAATGTTAACAAAGTATATGCTGTGGGCGTTCCTCCTGTGTGGGACACTCGGGCGGAGCTGACGGACCGGAGCCGGACCAGAAAAATAAACTTGGTTTGTATGACGGTGGAGAGCACGTCTGTCGACGTTGACGGACGGAGCTGTTCCGGAGGATGTGGAACGACTCTCATTCATTAAAATAGACACGCATGTGCTCCGTCAGACATACGTGAACGGAACGGAGCGGAGATGGAGGATGTGGAATCTGGGGGTTAGGCGCAGAGGCAGAGCGTTGGTGCAGACACAAGATGCATTTTCCTCACATATGGCCAGTGGTTGTACGTGATGTGTTGAAAGCACTTCATATCTCGCAGAAGTTTGGCTGCATTTTTTCAACTTCTAGCTAGAGGGCAGTAGAAAGGATGAATGCTACCATAAAACGAAAGCTAGCGAAGGTTTGGCAAACTTCAAAACTTGATTGGGTCACAGCTCTTCCTTTTGTACTCATGGACATAAGGAACAGTGTGAATAGAACCGCCAGTTACTCTCCGCACATGTTGTTGACAGGGAGAGAAATGCACAAACCAATTGGGCCTTTCAATTCAGAAGCTCCTTTCATTGATTGGGACCGAGCTCGACATGCATATGGGAAAAAAACTGCAAGTGATTGTATCACAGTTACATGCATGCATACAACGTTCCCAAGATAAAGATGCAGTTGAGAGGGCTGAATTTCTCATACAGCCTGATGATTGGGTCTACATCAAAGTTCACAGAAAAATGAAGCTTTGTAGATCCACATCAAACAGGTCCATACAGAGTAACTGATTGTCCTCCAAAAGCTGTCCAGGTTGACCGAGACGGAGTGAAGTACTGGTACCACTCGTCGCACTGTGCGAAGAGTCCAAGGAGTCCCACTGAGCGCACCTGGGTCCATGTTCAAGATGACATATGCCAAGTGGAAGGTCCATCGGCTGATGGGCAATCGAGGTCGCCAGGGCCAGGGCCTGTGGACGACCAACCAGGCCCTGAATAAGAAAAGGGGGAAGTGTTGTATTCACGTGGTGACAGAGCACCAGCTCTACAAATACAGTGTGCCTTGGGAAGTACTTGTGTTGCCTCCTTTGATGCTTGTCAAGTGCATTCTTGTTGAAGCCCTTGTGCAAATAAACTTTTTGACAAGTTCTTGTGTATAACTACTGAAGCTTGTCACTACTATATTAATGTTTACAACCAGAAAAAACTCGGGAAGGGCTGTAAATGTGATAATTGGAATTTTGTAATTGCCAACACAGGGAGAGATTGGGGTTATCACCCTCCAATTAAAATTGCACTAGATCTAAAACAGTGGCTGTCTGCCTTAAAAAGCAAAGTCAGTACCTCTTCTTCTTGTGACCAAGTGATACTTACCTTGAATGACCCTAAAATGAGTGATAATGGCATGTATGTACCTTACTCTTCTAAACTTAATCAAGAGATGGGTTTGATTTCGATTCACATCTCCGAGGAGCCAGTGGTTCGATAACAGGTTGATGTTCTCAGTGAGCCTCTTTCGCCTGCAAAGGTATACGAGAATCTTGCAGATGCATTGTCAACGGTTCCAAAATACTTGGCTGAGTTATCCTTAGAAGACACAATCACTTTAGAAACCGGTGCTGCTGTTAATGTTATTCTTTGGCTAGAATGGGTCCAATACACCGTAGAGTCAACGCATAAAGGTTCATGTTATGCTTGTGCTAATGCTAGACCTCGGCTGACAGCAGCTCCATTTCCATTCAGATCAGAAGTGGACATTTGCCTGTATACTTTAATCTCTACATCCACAAGTCGTTACCAGAATTGTCTTGATCTGCATAAGCAGTACCAATCACAAAGTCTAAAGACGTACCGAGGAGCTTTGACATTCTTGGACATGGGTTCTACTGTATTCAGTCCAAGGCTACAGACTATGGGAAGCACACTGAGTTAGGCTATTTTCCGGAGATATATTGCAGCACTTCAGTCGACACGGTTACTTTGCCCCAGTATACTCACCATTTGTTTGAACAAACTGTAGCCAGTGCTGACATTTGGTGGCTTTGTGGAGACCTCCAATTGAGAGCAATTTAGCCTGCAGCTTGGACAGGCCAGTGTGCCCCCGTGTTGATGATTCAACCCTTTACGATTTTCGAAGTCCCATCGGTTGAAACTTTGTCACCTTCACATTTCCAGTTTGGACGTAGCAAGCATGAACTAAAGAAGCCCCTGGGATCATTTAATGATCAGCTCTATCTGGATGCTGTTGGTGCACCTGATGGCGTTCCATATGAGTTTCAGGCCCAAGATGTAATTCATTGTCAGTTGGAGTCAATTCTATTCAGCTGGGCAACATCAAATAAGAATGTAAAATGGCTGAATTTCCTGTGCTACAACTCCCAGCGATTTATAAACAATTCAATTAAAGCAATTGAAAGTCTTAGAGGACAGTTGGCTCCTACGTCTTTGATGGCATGGCACAATAGAATGGCTCTGGACATGATCTTAGCGGAGAAAGGAGGAGTGTGCAGCATGTTTCATGATCAGTGTTGTACGTTTATCCCAAACAATACTGCACCGGACGGCACAGTGTCGGAAGCTTTGGCCAACCTGAGAGGCATGGCAGACCAACTTAGGTCTCTAGCAGGTACTCCAGAGAATTCCTGGTCTTCTTGGCTTCAGCGGACTTTTGGCCGATGGGCCAACACGTTTGTTTCAACTGGCACCACTCTATTGATTGTTCTATTGATTGGCCATTTTCATCATAGTTGGATGTTGTATTATACCTTTTATACACTCTCTGATTGAACGTATGATAGAATCTGCCATGTCTGACCATCCTGCACATGTTTTATTAGTACTAACACCTGACACATACTTCATGGACACATATATCGACAACCTCGACAATCTCGACTTGTACTCAGACTAGGACTGAAATGACAGAGACTTAAGAAGAAGCTTGCTTTTCAACTCATCTTTCTGTCCATGTTGGAGTGAATGTTTTTGATTTCGATAATTCTGATTATCTGATTTTAAGTTTGCTAATGAATAAAATCAAATACTTTTGAGTCTACATTAATATTGATCAATGATTTTCTTTAATGTTAAGATTGTTTTTAAGGTTGAAATCACACGATAGAATACAGTTGATTTGTTAAGTAGAGAGATATAAATATTTTGATTATAAATATCTCATTTTATTCAGCATTATATATATATATTGTGTGTAAGAAAATCAATAAAAAATGAAGGTTGATTATACATATATTACTTTTTGGTTTTGAATGGTGAACACAAGCACCCTTTGAGAATATTAAGATTGACTTGGTGACCACATGTGAGTATGTAATCAGAGAGGAGAATGAAGGGATTTTATATCATGTCATTTATTCTACATTTATTCCATATATTCTTTACTGTTCCTCTCCAAGTCATATTCATGTGGGATTGTAAAATGCATTCTGCCTAGAGCAGAGCAGGGTCAATGTGACATGAGATTAAATATGTTGTTTAGACTATGTATCACTATTCTCACAGGAGGAGAAGGTCGATGTGTGGTTTCACATGAGAATGTCTGGAGCTTGGAACATTGGTATGAGAAACCTCCATTGTTTTGACTATGTTTTGATAATGTGAAGGGTTTATAAACCTTTCTCTGGTAGTGGAGAGGGCAGAATAACATGAGAAGCTGTTGTTAGCTATCTATCGCTGTGGCTGCAAATGAGTACAGCAAGACGGCTAGTTTGGTGAGGTTTTTATTGGCTGCTAGCCTGCTCTATGTAGTTTCTCTATATCTGTTTGCAATAGCCATCAAATATTGCAAATTATGAACAAATGTTTTCAGCTTTTGCTGACCCATCTATCCCATTTAGGAGATATCAAAGCCTCATTAGAAATTATTAATGAATATAAAGACCCTTTGAGATTTTACTTTAGTTAAAATTAGAAAAAAAGTGTCTTCTGAGGTATGATATGTTAATGAGCGAAATCAACAGTCATTAAACATAGATGTGCTTACAGTAGGAAGTTTGTGCAAAGAACGAAATAAAGTGCATGCATGCAAGTAAAAATAACCATTTCCTTTTGTACATATTTACAGTTTTCTGTTGCATGGGAAGGTGACAATACTGGCAGGTTCATAGCTTGATTATTGCACATGAGTGACTACACAGATGAATTGTACAGTC
>JAADKR020381782.1:0-13943 GCA_011763505.2 Lythrypnus dalli | reverse complement strand
AACACATTTTATGCCCAATTTATACAAAAATCCAAGTAATCCCAAAGGGTTCACATACTTTTTCTTGCAACTGTATGTACTTGCATTTTTTAAAATCGACGGAGGAGTTTGTGTCCAAACGATTTAGCATAGTTTATTTTAAAAAACATTCCTCAATCTCCCCAAATTTATCCTTGTGATTTTACTAACCTTATTTTCACGAACAGTTTATTTCATCCCTATTATCATTTGATTTAGTCTATAATTTAAAATGTATTTACATTGTCAGCAAAATATAATAAAAACAATGTCTGGCCTGCTATTGTTGCATTAAATTGCACTGTGATGACATGGTATTATAAAGGTTTCAAATTTAAACTTTGCCAAACCTGGAGCTGCCCTGTTTCCATATATCGAAATTGCATTTTCCTCGGAAGACTAAAACTACATTCAAACACACATAAAAAAAAATGTGAACAAAAATCAAACTTTTTCCTTGTTTTGTAGTTTGAAAACCCAATAAATCAGGCAGAAATTATATAAATGAACATCTTAGTGAAGGCTTTTTGTCATCCAGGGATTATCCATCAAAAAGGTTACTTTTGTCATGCTTTACTCATCTAACGTTCAAAACAAGAGTGACACATCCTCATTTCTATATTTGAAATAATTACAGAAATATTATTGCATTATTGTAATATATCCCTCTGAAAAAAGAAAAACAAAAGTGTGAAATGCGATGGACTGCAGGAGGAGGAGAGAGCTGGCCTGAGACGTCAAGACGAGGAGTTAGGAGGCAGGAGCTCGGAAACGAGAGGGGAGGGGTCTGAGGGGGAGGAGCGAGCTGCAGACGGAGGAGAGAGAGAGCAATGGAGAGGAAACAACAGAAGCTCTGCACCACAACACCAGCACGGAGAGGGCTAAACCGGGATTAAAGGAGGACTAAAGGTGGACTAAACCCCCAGACCGGGCCAGGACCAGGACCAGACTAGGACCGCAGAGGATGGACCATGCTTCCTCCAGGTCAGTGCAGACAGACGGATGGAGGTCACCTTTAAAGAGTGGGTAGTCAGTGTGAGAGAGAGAGAGACTGGACCAGGAATGGACTAGGGCTAAGACGGGTCTGAACTGGGACTAAAGCAGGACCGAGTTGTTTGTCCAGTCACCTTTTTTTTTAATTAAATGTGGCAGAAACAAGGATCCACCGGGTCTGGATCCGAATGAACTGTTGAATGTTCTGGAAGGACTTCATAAAGACCAGAGCAGAACTGGACCAACCGGATATGAATGGAGGCTTAATGGAGGCTGAAATTGGGTCTTAACCAGGTCTGAACCAGGTTAAAACCAGGTCTGACGCAGGTCTAGACCCGGACTGAACCGTGTATGAACCAGTACTTAACGGTGTCTAAACCAGGTTTGAACCGGGTCTAGACAAGTACTAAACCAGGACTTAACCAAGACTAAACCAAGTCTGAACCAAGTCTGAACCGTGTCTGAAGTAGGCCTAAACCAGGACTAGACCAGGACTAAACCAGGACTGAACCAGGTCTAAACCAGGGTCTGAACCAGGTCTAAACCACGATTGAACCAGGTCTGAACAGGTCTAAGCCAGGAGTCAACCAGGTCTGAACCAGAATTTAACCAGGTCTGAACCAGGTCTGAGCCAGGACTGAACTAGCGGGTCCAGATCCAGTCCTGTTTGTGATCTCGGGGTAAATGGTAGTGACAGTCGCCTGAGGTAAAGTGCAGATCTGTGTGAGGCGTTTGAGGCCTGTGGGAATTTTAATAGAAACACTCCCGTCCCCATTCTCCCCCTGTGACCATGATGAGATTTATGGCACTTAATGAGAGCCGAACTTTTGGGATCTGTTCATTTGAAGAAACCATTGAGTTTTTTGTTGTTGTTTTTTCATTATATATATTGACTTCATTTGAAAGCCATGGACAAATACGCTCGACCGGAAAAAGTCCTTGCCTCAAGTGGAGGACTTCAAGTATCTCTATGGTTGTCGTTCATGAGTGAGGGAAAGTCGGAGTGTGAGATCGACAGGCGGGTCGGTGCAGCGTCTGCGGTGATGCAGTCGCTGGATCGGACCGTTGTGGTGAAGAAGGAGCTGAGTCGAAAGGCAAAGCTCTCAATTTACCGGTCGATCTACGTTCCCACTCTCACCTATGGTCACGAAATTTGGGTAGTGGCCTTGGAACGCCTTGGGGTCCCCCGAGATGAGCTGGAGGAGGTGTTCGTGGATCGGGAACGCTGGGCATCCTTGGCCCCGGCCCCGAATGAAGCGGAAGAAAATGGATGCATGGGTGGACAAATACATTTAACATGTAACAAACATGTAACAAGAGCCATGTTTTGCCATGTTTGTCTCTAGAATGGCTTTTAACATTTACAAATATACAGTATGTTTACATCATTAACATTACGTATGTGAACATAAAGGCAGTGCACATTATGAGTGCACATTTGATATCCTGCCTTCAGGTATTTGGTGAGTTCAAAAATACATGAAAATTCATCTTGCACCGCTCCCACCGAACTGTTCCACTCCGAACCATAGGTGGTTTGGACTAAATTGATGCTAATAAACAATGCGGCGACAATGGAAAACACAAGGTCTGCTTCTACATACTTACACTCAAATGTTATTCAGTGCAAATGTTATTGGTGTTGTGTCAATCTGCCTCTTGCCAGTTAAAATGTTATCTCTTTTTCAAAAAAACACTTTAGTAAGTTATTACATTTGAAAAATGACATTATTCGACAAATTTGACTTCAGTTACACAAAAATACAAAACTTTACCAATTTTTTTTTGCTCAAAAGTTATGCTTTGTAATCCATGACATCTCTCCTCAGTGGTCTGTTTGATAGAATGTTGGCAAATCTCACATTAGAAATATATTTACCAGTCCTCCTAGGATTTCGCTTGCCTGGTTAACACTAACCCTGACTGAATCGCAGGTACAA
The DNA here is from genome assembly GCA_011763505.2 of Lythrypnus dalli. NCBI lineage: Eukaryota > Metazoa > Chordata > Actinopteri > Gobiiformes > Gobiidae > Lythrypnus > Lythrypnus dalli. The sequence continues at coordinate 10,992 of JAADKR020381782.1, read as the reverse complement.
GTGTCTGTCATAAGCGTCTGTATGCAGCTGTTACGGTGTGTTCCAGGCGACTGGAAACTGTGAAGTTTCCCACTTGAAAATGACGAGACCCGACTTCAGAGCCTTTTGGCTGAATAAACTTGTATGTAAACACAACGGCTAGTGCTATAACAGGGGCTAATAGGATGTTATGTGGACTTTTTCTCTCCGTAATTCCCAATTTAAGTGGCTCTAATGCATTTTTCTCTGTTGGAAGTTTCCTAGTTCCCAGTTGCCTGAAACGTACCATTAGCCAGTCGTATCAGTTTTACCCGAAGACGTTTGCAGCGCGACGGATATTAGACGAGGAGGAACACGACTAATTATTATACATATTAACACAGTCTAAAGCTACATCGAAGGAGAGCTTCATGTCTGCTGCCATCTTGGATTCAGAAGCATAAAACAACTACAAGCTCAGAGAGTACAAGTCATCGGTTTGTCCTTCCCTGCTCTGTGATTGGAGCCTTAACACCGGTCTTTAGCCGTTAGCTCGTCGTCCTGAAATGAAATGCAGCACGAGGAGCGGTATGGGTGGGCCCAGGCTAGGATTTCGCTGCAACTTTTGTTTTTGTTGTGGCCTAAAGTGTCTCATTTCCATTCTATTTTTCCAAAGGTTTTTCTGCTTAAATGCGCCTGTAACGCTAACTTTTTCAAAGGGCGATTAATCATCTCAGAATATATCGCGATAAACAATATTATTTACCAAATCATTTTTCATAGTGCTTTGTTACAATTACAAACTAATTATTTTTGACAAAGCAAAATATTCTGTCGTGAAATTAAAGAGCAACTTCCCCTCAAATCAACTATTATTTTACTGATGAACTGTATAAACAGATTGTAAAGGAATGCACTTTCTCCTATCTACAGTAATTTACTGAAAACAGGAGAGTAACAAGCCCTTTGTTTTAGTTAACGACCTGTCAGAGGGCAAGTTTCAGAGTAGTTCTCAGGGCATAGATATGCAAATTTTTATGTAACAAACAACCATTAGGTCACAGATAGGGAATCTATGGCAGGAGCCTGACTCCACCTCACAGGAGGAGTCAAGTTCTCCCCTTTATAAGGGTATTTCTCTGCTGGCAAACCACTCTTTTTCCAAGAGCAAGGAAGAAGCTTCTGTGAGAAGAAGCGAAACGTCCTCTCCTCAACCAACCCTGTCCAGTTGAAGATTGAAGTTTTTCTTCAATGAACACTATCTGGACGACTGAGAGCCTACACAAATGAATTTATACTTAATACTTTCACCTTACCCCATGGGAAAATTAGGTGTATTCTTCGATGACAATTGAAAAAAACTCCAATTATCCAATACTGGCTGTAGTCTTCAAATGTTTTTTACAACAGACTTTAACAATTATAGTGTTATGCTCACCTTGATAATTAACTATACAAACAAAATTCAACAACAAAAGAAACCTAGAAATGACCAATTAAAACCTGTTTTTTTTTAAGTGTACCGAAGTTTACACAATTAAATTTAAAATGATATAATTATTTTTTGTTTGTACAACACCTGTAGCGGGTCCAGGGTGGGACTCACCTCTTCCACAGGACAGGAACCTTCCCCAGGCTGAGGCTCAGGTTAAACATGTGGCTGAGAACCTCACAGAGCTGGTCTGCACAGGTCCTCAGCAGCCTGGGACTGATGCCGTCTGGTCCTGCCGCTTTCCTCTGCTTCAGCCGCCTCCTCTCTCTCCTCACCTGGTCCGATGTGAAGGAGAGGGGGGACTGGGGAGGGCTGCTGGGGTTGGAGGGCGGGCATTGTGTTGTGGGCCAGGTGCAGAGGAGCCCAACAATGACGGTGTCTGGGTCTGTCAATGTACAAAGAGACCAGAAACAACCAAACCCCTCCCTTTTTTGACGTGCATCCAGGACGGACGCGCGTCCAGGCACCACTATGGCACAAAATAAGGACGCATCCCATTTTCCCCGAGGCGCGTCCGATTTTAAAAAGCGTCAGCATGGAAGCGTCCGATGCTTTTGGAGTCGTGCGGTGGGAAGGTAGCATTAGGCTATCTTCGATGTCACCCACTCTAGCCCCCGGGTAACACCTGACAGACACTGCTGTGAGCTTCACATCCCTAACTACAGAACCCCCGATCACCAGATAACAGGGCTCAGCCGGTGTGCCACTGAGTGGAGTAAACCTATTGTGGACGGGAATCGGTTGGTGTTCTAAGGGTGTGCGCTTAGCACTTTTCTTCGACCGGACAGTCACAAATCTGTCCTGGTCTGGAGGGCTAGCCTTACTGCCGCTATTCCTCACACTGTCGGAGCGTGCTGTAGTCCCTGAGACTACCTCGCTAAAGCTAACCCTCGAGTCTGTCATCCTGGCCTCCAAAGCTAAAACTACACTACATTTAACGCAACTGCTTCTATCATCCGTGAGTGAGGCAGGGCTCTGGCTCGCCATATGGCAAATTGAGCAGGAAAGAGCAAAACATGAGGCTGTAGAGCCCTCCATTGTGAATTGAAGCCAGTGGTGTAGGCTAGTCAGCCAGCCAACGCGAGCAAAAAGAGCTAGTACTAGCTGGCTAATGCTAGTCAGGCCGCTAGCGCACCAACGCGGAAGGGAGAGGGGACTCCGCAGGTTAGGAGCCAATTAGATAGTGCTCTGTGGATTAACAGTAGCACCAGAGAGAGCAAAAGGAGCTAGTAACCAGCAATGCTAGCTAGCTAGCAACTAGCACGCCAACTCAGAAGGGAGGAGGTTAGGGGCCAATTAAATATACCGTGTTTCGTGTTCTACGTGGATCAGTATCAGAGAGTGCAAAAGAGTAAATCCAGCAGCTCGAAGCAGAGACCAGGAAGCGAGTCACTTATCGGGTCGACTCATGTGCAGAAATCTCAAAGTATAAATGTTACCCGTTGTGCAACTTGTTGGCACTGTGGCTTGCGAGCCTGTAGCAAGTGCTAGTTTAAACGATGTTTAACAAGAAGGAAAAGCGTGATTTTAAAAGTTACTTGCCCATAACAAAAACATGGTAACATGGCAGGGATGGCTATAACACAAACAAACTGGTCCACTGCCATACATATCCAGGCTGTAATAAGCAAGAGTGACTGGAGACTACTATTGTTGCTTAACAATGTTATGAGTGTTTCTATTGTATTTAATGGTCAATGTGATTAAAAAAAGGATATTGGCCATCGGCTGACAATTAAAAAAACTGCATCGGCCTTAGAAAGACCCATATCGGTCGATCTCTGGTCTGTAGGTCACATTGTCTGAGGGCGTCACATTGCTTGTCAACATTGAGTCAGAAGTCAGATTGGCCTTGAAAGTGACATTGTTTGTGAGGGGCAAGTATGAACAATTCAGCTTTGCTCCCTGACTCATACCTTTACCATTATGTCTAGACCAGTTTGCAGTCTTGTGGTCTTGGCTTGCATTGCAGGCTGTTGCATATGGAGCTAGTTTCTGTCCATGTGGATGTGATTCATCAGAAATAAAATACTAGATGGCTAAAAACAAAAAAGATCATTGTACAAATCATCCGGCGTCTTCTGGTTGGTCCACTGGCCCTGGCGCCAACCTGGATTGCCCATCACCCAATGGACCTTCCGCCTAAGCGATATCATCTCCAATTCAGACCCAGGTGCGCTCGTTTGGACTTTTCACACAGTGCGACAGATGGTACCAGTACTTCACTCCTTCCCTGTTAACTTGAACAGCACGGTCAGCACAGTACAGTCAGTTACTCTGTATGGGGCTGTCAGATATGGGTCTAAAAAACGTCCTCTTCTGTGCCCTTTGATGTAAACCCAATCATCAGACTGTTCAACAAATTCAGCCATTTCATCTGTGTCTCTGTCATGAAAACGCTGTTTGCACACATGCGGTTGTGAAACAATGGTTTGAAGATTTTTTACATATGCATTTTGAGAACGGTTCCAATCGATGAAAGGAGCCTCAGATTGGAAAGGGCCTATTGGTTTGTGCATTTTCCTCCCTGCCAACAACATGTGTGGAGAGTAACTAGTTGTTCTATTTACGCTGTTCCTGATGTCAAAAGATGACAAAAGAGAGAGCCGTGACCCAATCAAGTTTTGAAGTTTTCCAGACCCTTGCCACTTTTAATTTTTTTAATCCTCTCTACCCCGCCCTGGCTAATTGGCAAAAAAACACAGTCTATCTGTTGCGAGATATTAATTGATTTTCAACACCTTACTAACCCTAACACCTTAGTAGTAAACTGACTACCATTATCTGATCTGATTTGAGATGGTACGCCAAAACGCGGAATGACATCAAGCAGGAGATTTTTTTTAAACGTGCCATCGGCCTTAGAAAGACCCATTTCGGTTGACCTCTAGTCTGTAGGTCACAATCATTTCCTTTCGAGTGAGCCTTACACTTCATGACTGCTAGCTCTGAGGGAAGTTGGACTGCTTCAAATAGTTCTCTGATGATTTCTTTATGCTTAACAGGAAGTCCATTGAACAGTTTGAAATCCTTTCTAATCCAGCCTGGTACTGAAATGGTCAATGTTTGGTTGGCATTAGCTGTGTCATTGAAGACATTTACAGAACGGCCCTTTGCTATTGTTGGTTCTTGCCACAGTGCCATAAGTTTTGCCAGTTGTGCAGAGCCCTGCTGCACCTGTTCAACTTCAAGGATTAGATGCTGTCCTTCCTGATTTTGTTACACCACAGCATACGAAGAAATCACATCTCCAGATGTTGATCTAAAGGAGCTTCCATCACCATAGAGTGTCTATTCAGCATCTGCAATGGAACCCAACAGGTCTGCTCTCACATAGAGCTCTGTCTTGACTCTCTTCACATACCTGTGGTGTTCCCTCGGCTGTCATATTTTCTGCCATGTTGATTCCTCCATAGCTATATGAGATATGAGGCTGGCGCAGTCTGTGTAATGTGCTCTGTTCCTTCTGCAGTCGTGATGAAGAGCTTGGACTTCCAATATGCTTGGATGCCATGTTCAGTGTGGACGTTCAGAAGATGCCTTTGGACCAAGTTTGCAGTTTTGGCGATGGTCTTGGTCATTGCAGCAAGATATCTGGCACATCCTGGTTGTGCTTGGACGTGCACATCAAGTTTGCATGAATAGTGCTTCAAGATATGTTTGCTTCCACGTTTTTTTTTTTTATGCAAAACTCCATGAACAAAATAGTTATTTTCCACCACATCCAAGTGAAATGGAATGGTGTAGTCAGGAATCTTGTTTCAGTTTGGTGAAAGCCATTTCAGCCTCAACTGTCCAATCCAACTGTTTAGATGGTTGATGACCTTCTACCGCTCCTCCATTGAAAGTGTGCTGACGTACTGTATCACAGTATGGTACGGCAGCTGCAATGCTGCAGACAGGGAGAGGCTCCAGAGAGTGTTTAAAGCAGCACAGAGGATCATCGACTGATCTTCATTCAGCAATCCAGTAAATTCTCCTGCAATGCACTGATCTGACACACTGGAGGAGAACGGATCCTACTTGCCTGACTTGACACCACTATCCATTTCTCATTGGGTTGTTGTGATGAAGGTGTCCTTCGTGAATGTGCAACTTCTCCACGAGTTCTTGTTCTTATTTCTATTCCCACCTTTTGCATTTATTCAATGACTTTATCCTCCTTCTTCAACAGCTCAATTTGTCTTTGTCTTTCAGCGGAGTCCTCAAAATGTTCCTCTGTTCCAGTTGTCTCCTTTGCAATCTCTTTTTTTTTCTGTTTCATCAATTACTGTAATTTGCTTCTTTCTCCATGGGTGTAGAGTTTGATGGTCCGTGTGTATGGTCCAAGCTGCAGCTTGGAGACTTCAGCATGGGTGGAAATGACTTCTGACAACATCTCCACCTGTTCTCTCAACTCCTACAGTTCTCGTAACTCAGGTATGTCATTATTTAGAACCATTGTTAGACTCCCTGTCAAAATAGTGTGTTCTACTGGTGTTTTACTGTTGGGAGTGGCATTGGTCTTGGTTGCCTGTCCACTGAATTGTACTGTAGACCAGTACAGTGACAATACAGAGGTGTCGCCATCACTCACATACTCTCTCTCTCTTCCAGTTCTTTGTTTCTGTAGGGGCTCTTATGTGACTCATGAGCCTCAGTTAAAAATGGATAGATGGATGTGCATCTATGTTTGTTGCTTCTTCAGCCACATCTTCATGTGTTTCACGGAGTTCTGTTTTCTTCTTGTAGAGACTTCCAGAGTGCAGGAACCAAAGGCGTCTTGTTCCTGGACTAGACTTTGCAGACTTGCTGGGAGGCAGCCAGGTCACTTTTTTAATGTTTTGACTCTGACCTTGTTTATTCAACAGACTTTTCTCTTCACCATCTTTCACCACCAATACACTGGCAAGAGCAAATTGTTCGTAGTTTGCCTTTATGTTGAGCGCCATCCTGTGTAACATTTCTGCAAATGCTTTGTTATCTTCACTTCTTCTATGTTCTTCTTTGTTTGCTATGTTCGTCACTTGGCCATTGACTGTTCAATTGGGTTCGAGTGCGATAATGCAAGAATTTTCTTTCGTGATGGTCTTTGATGGCCAAGGCCTCTTCTCCTGTATGTATCAATTTCTTCTTCATGTATTTCCTATTTTTATTCAAATGTTTATTTCATTATGCAATTGAGGGTACTTTTTTTGGTGGATATTTACTTCGGATATCTTTACTCTGTGTACTCTCCATTGTTTTTGCAGTCTTATTTTCTATCTCTCTTTTTCTTTTTTTAACAAAAGGTAACAAAAGGTTAAACAAAATAAAAATAACCACTGAGTAGTATTGGAACAACATGTGTCACCTTCTGATGAGACAATGTTCTACCCCATCCTTCTGCGATTACGGGTGCCTTCCAATTTGGGATCCGCTGCCTTATACTCAATAATGCAGTGATGCTTGCAAATCATAAAACATGTGTACCCACTGTTTTTACAGTTTTAGTTTTCCTCCCCCTTGAATGTTTGTATAAAATATGATTTCAAGAACATCAAAAAACTAAATTGGAGTACTGGCAATTTGGCAATCTGGCAATTTATATGTACATATATTACATTATATATAAGCATTCAAAAATGTTTCATTTACATAAAGAATGACATATCCACACATGTGAAATATTAATATCTTAATTTTTTGGAATACATTTTGACCTGTTGCTGAGGGAGGCAGAAGCTAACCACTCTGCCACCCAAAAGCCAATTGTTAGCTTGTCTTTGAATTTGCTGATTTTTTTTTATTGATATTGATGAACTTCAGTAAATACATGCACACATAGGGGGGCTGAGTTGTACATTTATTTGGTGAAACTGTGTTGTTAATCTCTTTTTAATCAAATTACATGTATGACTGAAGAAACATCAGCAAAGTCTGCTTGTGGCCAGTGGTACAGTATTAGTATTAGTTCAAGTCTGTGCTGCTTACCTGTATATACGTGTGTACTACTCAAATAAGGTCAAATTAAACACACATCTAAACCGGGTGACCACATGTGCTTTTTGGTAGTACTGCACAGCCATTTACCCCTTTATATTGTTTTATATTGGGCTCTGCTTTTGTCCCAGTGTCAACGTTGCAATAACTAAAAGAGACATGTTTTTGTTGTGGAATAAAAACGTGATCCCTCAAATTGCAGCTCCACTGGTTCCTCTCTTTTACCATTCAAGGTGATCACTGTCGCACATGTGTCTATTTTAAAACGCAGAATAAAAGCTAAACACAGTTTCACATTAAACTGCTACATCTCTCCTATTTTAAATACAGTCTGTTCATCGACAAACAGGTACATTAATGAATCATTTGAATACAGGTTTCTATTTATGGCAGTGAAATGTTGCTTATTTTGGGATATTCTAATGTGCAAGTAAGGTGTTTTTTTCTGACACAAAAGTATTGTTGATTAAAACCTACCTCGTTGTTTATATGAATCTACTCTAAAGCCGTAAAATATGTGGACGTAAGTAAAATAATTACCTGATTACTCGATTAATCGATGTAAATGATTGATATATTAATTGATTACTATGATAATCGATTGTTGCTGCCCTGTATGACATGAAACTGGTTCTGAAGGTTACCAATGGGAGTGTTTATATTCATTGGAGTATCCCAGCTATTCGCCAGTATTCCGTTGATGACAGTTTTCGGGATGGGGTGTTTATATGTAACTGAGAAATCGGAAACTCATATCCTCTGTTTACATGATCAAATAAGTGTCCCAGCTTCTTGTATTGAAGGCACAACTGTGCAGGCACATAAATTATTTTTTGATCAATCTCGGTAATATTTTAATCTACAGAGAAATATAGCAACATGATTCAGTGAATTAAGAATTTGCTTTGGCATGTTAGCATTATTAGCCAAACTTGTACACCTGACACACACAGAGTGTGCTCGTCTTGATCAGCCCCTTTGTCTGCGTCGCCAGAGAACAGGCCCCAGGGTTGCCTCCATAAGTCTAAACATATTCAACTTTCGTCTTCTGTCTCGCTTCTTGGTTTTATTTTTTCACGGGTGTCCACCGCAAACGCACCTGTTCGAAAGAAAGTCAAAGAAAAACATTGCTACACGTTTGAAGTTTGCAAAAGAGCACTTGGATGTTCCACAGCACTGCTGGCAAAATATTTGTGGACAGAACCAAAATTTAGTTGTTTGGAAGAAACACACAATGCTATGTGTGGAGTTTTTTTTTTTAAATATGGTGGAGGGGGTGTCATGCTTTGGGGCTGCTTTGCTGCTTCAGGGCCTGGACAGATTGCTGTCATCAACAAAAAAATGAATTCCCAATTGTATCTGTCCGCCAGCTGAAGCTCAACAGAGGATGGGTGAAGCAACAGGGCAACGACCCAAAGCATAAAAGCAAATCAACAACAGAATGGCTTAAATAGAGGAAAATACGCCTTCTGGAGTGGCCCAGTCAGAGTCCTGACCTCAGCCTGATTGAGATGGTGTGGCATGACCTCAAGAGAGAAATTCACACCAGACATCCCAAGAATATTGCCCAACTGAAACAGTTTTGTCAAGAGGAATGATCCAAAATTCCTCCTGAACAATGAGCATGTCTGATCTGCATCTCCAGGAAACGTTTGGTTGAGGTTATTGCTGCCAAAGGAGGGTCAACCAGTTATTAAATACAAAGGTTCACATACTTTTTCCACCCAGCACTGTGAATGTTTACATGTTGTGTTCAATAAAACAATGAAAACATATATTTCTGTGCAGTATTAGTTTAAGCAGAATGTGTTTGTCTATTATTGTGACGAAGATGAAGATCAGAACACATTTAATGCCCAATTTATACGGAAATTCAAGAAATCCCAAAGGGTTCAAATACTTTTTCTTGCAACTGTAAATAAGCATTAGAAACCTTCTCTCCATTTAAAATTAGGTACGTCTCTGTCTCCTTTTCACTTCAGAAGTAGGACTTCTTCAGAGTTGGCGCCGCCTTGCTTGTTTCCAATTGACAAGCGCTTGCGCATACAATGGAAAGTTGTGTTTTACCTGGAAATGCCATATACATGCTCCTATTTCCTAGTCAAGAATCTCCAGTGGAGAAGTCAGAGATTCCGGGTTTCTCATTACCGGAAAACTCTTGTTTTCGGGTTTTTATAATTGGAAAACTGCATTTAAATGATCACAGACAAAGTTGGAATATTCAAACTTCTGATAATAACCGGGATACTTGAGTGCATGTATACTTGCTCATTGTCGGCCAAAGCACAGTGCACAGTCACACAAACATCTTACCTTTATTAAGTCACTATTTCATACTCACTCATAGTAGAAGGCCGAAAAGACCCAAAAAAGCTGTGGCGGAAGATGGGAAACATCCAAATGCGGTCCTGGTTTACATTGAAATCACATCGCATGAAGCAACATGAACCATGTGAACTTCTATTCTCGCGAGCTTAATCTCTAGACTTGTTGGCAGTGCTCCGCAGCTGACAGGAGGAAGATGTGAGAGGGAGGCTGCAGAAAGGAAGGAGGTGTGAGAGAGGAGGGCTGCTCCTCTGTCCATCCCAGTGTCTCCCCTGTCTTTGGCCCAGTGTCTCCTCTGTCCTCAGCCCAGTGTCTCCTCTGTTCTCGGCCCAGTGTCTCCTCTGTCCTTGGCCAAGTGTCTCCTCTGTCCTTGACCCAGTCTCTCCTGTCCTCAGGTAGTCTCTTCTCTGTCTTCAGCCCAGTGTCTCCTCTGTCCTTGGCGCAGTCTCTCTTCTGTCCTCGGCCCAGTCTCTCCTCTGTAGTTGGCCCAGTCTCTTCTGACCTAAGACTAGTCTCTCTTCTGTCCTCGGCACAGTGTCTCCTATGTCCTCAGACCTGTCTCCTCTGTCCTCAGCCTAGTGTCTCTTCTGTCTTCAGCCCAGTGTCTCCTATGCCCTTGGCCAAGTGTCTCCTCTGTCCTTGGCCCAGTCTCTCCTGTCCTCGGCCCAGTCTCTCCTCTGACCTCGGCCCAGTCTCTCCTCTGTCCTCGGCCCAGTCTCTCCTCTGTCCTTTGACCAGTCTCTCCTGACCTAGGATTAGTTTTTCTTCTGATCTCGGTCCTCAGACCTGTCTCCTCTGTCCTTAGCCCAGTATCTCTTCTGTTGTCAGCCCAGTGTCTCCTCTGTCCTCAGACCTGTCTCCTCTGTCCTCAGACCAATGGAGCGAGCGTTACGCGGACCTGTCCGGGGAACTGCTCTGCGTGGATCTGGAGAAGGAGCGGTCTGGGCTGGGTCTGAGTCTGGCTGGGAATAGGGACCGGTCCAGGCTCAGTGTTTACGTGGTGGGTCTGAGTCCAGGAGGAGCTGCTGCTAAAGATGGACGGATCCACATTGGGGATGAGCTGCTTGAGGTAACTGCGGTTCTATGAAAACCTTCTGACCAGCAGAGGGCCAGTGTAAATCATCATGGCATTAATACATTTAGTTTTAGTTTCAGACCGAACACGTCTGGTATGACAGGTGTCGAGTTCTTTAAATACCAGCAGAAGTCAAAAATGATGTTCAGAGGAGTCCATTTATTTGCAGTTCTTAATACAG
>JAADKR020381187.1:0-13964 GCA_011763505.2 Lythrypnus dalli | reverse complement strand
CAGACGAACTGAATGAGCTTCAAGAAAACATCAGGAGCAAAGACGAGCAGAAGAAGAAGAAGAAGTGGTTTCGCCGCCAACCTCTCCCCAGTTTGAAACCCAGTCCAGTTCTTTGTTCATATCTGACTACGTTTCCGCTTCACCAGAGAGAAACCAAGCACCAGATCTCCTCCTCCTGCCAAACATCCATCATCTATTCATTCTTTTTTCATCTATCCCCTCCCCAAGATACAGGGAGAGAGGGTAGTGGTGGGGGTCTTCTTTCAGTTAGCCCAGGGTTCACTGCCTCCCCATTCTCAGCCTGACAGAGGTGCTCATGTGTGGAGCCTGCTGCTGGTGCACTAATACTGACATCCAGCTCCGGTCCTTCAACCTTTTTTTTTTTTTATGCCAAGGCATAAAATAAAATTGAATGAAGTCAATGGTCTGTGTAAAGAAAAATGAAGGGCATCAGTTGGTGCCATAAGTTTGATCAAATATGTGTGGATGTTTTATAGGGTGTCTGCAACTTGGTGTTACATAGTATGAATTTGATTTAAAAATACATAATAGTTAATTAGTTCTACACACTATTAACAAATTAGAAGACAGCCATATAAAGTTAAAGGACACAGAGTTCCATGCCATTGTATTAATTTATTTGAGTGACAAGAACAAGTTCAGCTACATCTTTTGTTTCCTGATTGGATTCCTTATCTGTGAAATTATTAATGGTCCTTGGTCTCTGAATGAGGCCTAAACTGCTCTTTCAAACCAAAATAATAATGAGAATTACTCCAAACAAAGTAGTGACTGATCCAGGATCAGGTGTGACCAAGATCTGGATCTGAATCTACCCAGACTGGACAGTCCTGGACTCAAGGAAGGAAGGACTTTATTTGTGTAACATCTGTAACAGACATGATCACAAAGCCTTTTACATGAGACAATTTACATTCACTCCATTCACCAAATGGTAAGCTACGTGGCTATGTTTGTAGCCATGGCTGCCCCTGGGGGCAGACCGACAAAAGCACGGCTGCACACATCTGCATCATCGGACTCTCCGACCACCACCAACCAGTCACTCACAAATGCATCATTCATCCTGGACTATTGTACATTTTTAGTGGTAGGGGCAACTGGAGCACCAATGCAGACACTAGGAGAACATGCAAACTTCACACAAAGGCCATGTCCATCTAGAAATCAAACCTGGGACTGACGCCTCCCAGGAACCTGAGGAAGAACCACATCTGTAGCCTGTTTAAACAAGTAATATGGACGAGATAAACTCAGCCTCACGTAAATATGACTGTTTAAGCTGTCTACACACCATTTGCATTTCCCTCAACACGTTTCGACGCGTTTCCATGCAAAGTTTAAGGTGAGTGCGTGGCTCTGGATCTCACGATGTCCTGCGAGCCGGGAGAAGGGTTTCATGCGGCACTTCCTTGTTTTCCCTGCGTCTGGCATCTGAAGCATCTTGTCCTCGGACTTGGAGCGGTGGACAGGGGAGTGTTGAATAGCCAGGAATCGTTGAAAACGTGGGTGTTAACCAATCAGAAGCTTTTGGAGTGGTGGAGAATCGTTGAAAACGCGGCCGTTAACCAATCAGGAGCTTTTCTCCAGAAGCAAGAAGGACGTAGCTACAACGTGCTGTATGTAGGCCAGATATGACATAGGGGATAATGTTATTGCAGCGGTCTGTGCCTCAGCAGGAATTACAGAAACAAGAATAACAAAGGACCTTGTTTTGAGGCAGATCAGTGAAACGCTGGGAATCCAGGGTAAGTGATCAAAACTTTGTCCACAGAACTTTTTAGCTAGTGCTAGCGTTAGCCAAATGTGCCCGACATAGATTTCTGCAAAGTAAACAACATATGAAGAATGAGTAATGAGGAAGTGCAGAAAGGGCTGAAGGTGAGGCGTCCAGGACAATTTGACACACGCAATTTTTCCCAAGACACTCGACTGACTTCACAATGAACAAGCAACCAACTACAAGCGTCTGGGCCATGTAGGCGAGTGTAGTGTGTATGCACCTAAAGACATATGAATGGGTTTTGCATTGATTAATCCATCCATAATTTTCTTTCACTTAATCTGTTTTTCTGGTCGCGAGGGCAGTAGTTCAAGATGCCCATTACACACTGCACCAGCCTCTCATGGCTCCTCCCGCAGGTGGAGAAGCCACGGGAGGATGGCTCCACAATGCTCCTGGTGCCGCCAATCCCAAGTGACGTAGTTGGCCTTATTGGTCTCATCAAAAGGGGCTTAGGAACCGCTCTTTGTCTGGCGACCCTCACCTCTGACCTGTTTATCCATGGGGGACCCTACCAGGGAGCTACAGAGCTCCGGGGATAATCCGGGCGCTCAAACCTCTCCATCACTACAAGGTGTAGTTTCCAGGAGAGTGCATTGATTCTGTGTTTGTTTTTAATAAAAGGTTTAACATAAAACTATATTGTTATCAATATACCACATCAGAAAAAAAATGTGAAGAAGCTTTGCATTATTGAGACTTTTACCTGAGTCTGTTTTGAGTCAATTCATTGTCTATTTATGTATCTATGGTCGACATGATTAGGGTCATCATAGACTGCTCAGCATGAAACAAAGTAGGAAGTACTGTCGACACAAATACACAAAGCAGCTGACTACAACGTGTATTGTAATATCTTTATGTCACGCTTGTACTTGATATCAAAATTACATTGATATCTGCCTACTGTACATTGATATCTGCCTACTCTTTTCCACTTAAAAGGTGACTGTGGATTATGTAGACATGCACTGTGATCACTCTCCAGTCTCTGCTCTTTGTCTGTTGTAATGGGGAATAACCTCACTGGAAAAGCCTGGGTAGCCCTTTGTAACTTCACATCCAAACACCAACCACTTGCGAAGCAAGCCTGGGCAGTCCATAACTGCTTACAGGCTTTTAGGTCTAATAGGATGAGATTAGCACATTTGCATGCTGGTGTCATGTTTTATTCATGCACCAATGTCTCTTCTCATTTGAAAATCAGGCTAGGTTCCCTCACTGACTGTAACATTCGGGAGACTTGGAGATTGGCCCTGTGAAGTTCAGTAAGTCTCTGGGGAAGGAACCAGCATGAGACCCCAAAAATACGCATCAACATGGAGCACAGGAGTGAGCAGAGGCCTTAAGTTGAAAATGGGTTAATTTAGACATTGGAGGGGAATTCTGACTTGAAGTTAAATGACCTCACAGCAAGAATGTCTCCAGTTTAATTGCCAGGAATTTCTGGATTCACCCATTAAAACATGCACGAGATGCAACTGTTCAAACTAGGACCATGAATCTGACTCACAGTTCCCGTATCTTACCAGTTGGTGAAGTGGCATTGAAGGATGGGTCAAATGCAGATGACATCTTTTTTATTAACTTGAAAAATAAAGTGCCCATCAATGTCAACTTAGTAATATATGTCGGTAGTGTATCATGATGCAAAATATCATGACATTTCACTTAATTTAGAAATTGGTCACATTCCTAGTAGGGCTGCACAACTTTGACATAAAACCTAATTGCAGTTTTTCAAATATCTGTTTTATTTTTCATACAATTGAGTATTAAACTGCACACATTTCTGAAACAGTTATTATACATAGCAGCAAAGAGACATTTTAAGAGTTGTCAAATAACCATCTATAGGTTTATTCAAATTGTATTGTATTGTACAATTGTATCCTTCCGTGGACCCACCACCTGCGAGAGGAGCCATGAGGGGCTAGTGCAGTGTACAATGGGTAGCTTGGACAACTACCTCCATGACCTGGAAACGGATTGAGCCGAAGAAGATGGATGGATGGATGTACAATTGTATTGTCCAATGAAGGGGCCTGGCCTATCTTTCGTTCACTCTCTCGTTCCTATTGTTCTGACTCGTGGTGAACAACAGACAGGCCTAAAATTAACTCTGCTCCACCTCATATTTACGTCAGAAACCTGCTGAAGACATATCATAATTAGACGTTACTTAATACAATGTTATATATGTTATACGTACGGCGGTAATGAGCGGAGGCAATTTGGTCTTTTGACCTCCCGCTCCTTGATTAAATGATGAAATTATGACTCGTGAGCCAACCTCCCGCAGAAAGATCTCAGACACATGTCCATACAACTGGTGAGAATAATTTGCAGTTTCCCCAGTGCGAGACACACGTGGACTTTGTTTATGTTTGTAACACACAGCAGTGCATACAAACATGATTGTGGCATTCACTTCTTTTTGGCTGCAGCCCAGAACAATCGTTCTGATGAATTCTGATTTTTATCACTCAAACGGCAGACGCAAAAGGCAGAAAAATTAAAATAAACCTCAGGCTTTTGGATGGCTCCAGTTACAGTTACTGCAGTAGTTAAAACCTTCATTTATATTTGATAAATATTCACTGTGCAGCCCTAGCCTATAGGCTTTGTATTGGATTGAAAGACAAGCTCTGGCAGCTATCTTGTGATTGGATATTCCACTCACTGACGTTGATAATGTGATTTTTATATGTCTGTCATCAATCTGAGGTCCATGTTCAACCATACAATGGGAAAATATCTTGTAAAAAGTCATTTTTACTTTTGCTCATAAAAGCCAACATTTCTCCATTTTGGTGTATAATAAATGCATTAATTACAGATGATGATGATGATGATACAGATGATGATACAGATTTGAATGTAAACTTAATGCTCATTTTCAGTGATCTTATGATTCCTAAATGACAGAAGGGATCCCTGGTGTTGCTAGAACAATACATATATATATATATATATATTTTTTTTTTTTAACTTTTTTTCACGGAAGATTCTGACAATCTTTTAACATTGCTTTGCCAAATCAAGGAGTGTCTTGTCTTAGCTAGAGTTTGATTGAATACCCTTGGTTAATGCCATTAATATTGTGCATTTAAAGATTTTTTTAAATTTATTTTGGAGTCTTTATAGAAATGTTGTGGAGTTGAAGGCATCATGTTGAGCTTTCAAATGTTGTGGAGTATAAGTTGTAAATTCTCAACAACAAAAACAACATAACTTTATAAACTCTACTTTTGACTGTCAGTTTGACTGTCCCCTGTCCGTTTGGCTCCTGGCTTCTCAGACTGGGCAGACAGGCTGAGTCCCTGATTGGATTTGTGCTGGACATTAGCGCCGGTGACAAATGGCTTGTCACTCTCGATGAAGACAAGACTTCTTTATCTGACCCTTTGATAAAATGAATGTTAAGAAGTAGCCGATCGCGGCGGACCTGACAAATATAATAAAAGTCTGATCGCGGGACATGTGCGCTCCAGTGCATTTTAATAGTTCTGTATTGACCCATATAAGCTAGTGGAGCAGGCATGTTCATATGGGCTTCAAAAGACCTACAGTACATACAGCCCTACTATGTCATCATTTTCAGTCCCTTCCAATCTGTGATACCATGAAAGAAAAGCCATAGTTTTTCAATATTAAAGCGGGACACTGCAGGTGAATAGGGGAAAAATACAAAAGAATTTAGAGATATCACTTTATGTATGTTATTGACATACAGTATATATATGAAAAAATGTATTGCAAGTTTTCTGTCCTTTTCTGTTTGAATTTAAACATGAGGCATTTAATGCATAAAAACTGCCATAGCTGTTTATATTTTTGACAACAAAAACATTTATGATTTTATTTAGTTGGGGTATTATATATGTTCAGATGGAATTTTGGATATCTTGTTTAGTTTTTAAGCTAGATATTAACGAAAAAAAAAGACAAATTTCACCTTGTTTTTAGAGTTTACTGCTCAATAAATCAGGCAAGGAATTAAATATTGTGTTAAATATTATTTAAATATTATAGCTCATTTTGGCTTTACAACAGGCTTTAAAATGTTGAAGCGTCTGCACATACGTCGTACCCACTGTCTGCCTCTCCGCCTGGAAATACTCTGAGAGGCAATTACCATCATATGGATTACATATTCATGTCCTGTGTCTGACATATGGCACATGGATGCAAATCATAGCAATATTGGCTTGCAATCTACTTCCAATGCCAGCAAGACCCAAAGATCTACCTACAGATATATATGAAGGGCACGAGGGGGCAGTATTTTTTGTAGGAATTTGTTGTTGATTAAATATTAAAACAATTTAAAAATAACATCTATAATAAAACTAAACAAAATGCATAATGCAACAAGAAAATGACAAGTCCAACTTGATAAATGCAGCTTACATTTGTTTGTGATTAAGTATTACATCAGTTCAAGGAGCCTATATGAGCCTCTTTCACCATTGTTTGAGTGACAGGAGCTCCATGGTGAGGCTCAGGGGCGGAGCTTTGGACCCCCCACACCGCCTTTTTGGCCGCATCTAACAACAACAAACTACTCTTTGAAGGACAGAAACAGAGTGAAAAGTTTGGAGGGATTTATTCTATGACTCAACCTGCTTCCTTTTCCTCTTCTCTTGTTTCTTTGAGTGTGCGTGTGAGCGGGGCATGTATGTGTGGGCGGGGCAGGTGCGGTGCATCGCTGTCTCTCACGCAGAGCTGCCTCACACTGGGCGTGGTGATGTGCACCTGTAGACCAGGTCAAAGTGAAGGAAAGAGGCAAAATAGGCTAAAGAGACTGAAATGTGCCGGTGACAGTATTGCGTTCGTAGCTTGTGGGCTCCTCGTGTTTGTGTGCATTTCTGTGTATAACCTGACTCTATCCGACGGGAAAGGCCAGCGCCAAATGTGAGAGAGACAATCTAGAGATAGGACTCCGCGATCTACTGGGTTTGTGCTCGCGATTTACTGGTAGCTCGTGATTGACGTAATGGGCACCTCTGGTGAAAGGGATCTCAAGCGAGAAGAAGAGAACGTGCCGCTGTCGGTGCCACTTCCTGGTTTTCTGCGGCACACTTGGTGACGAAACTTCATAAAATACACACCGCAAAGGGAGAGTTTGCTCTTTTTTTACTCTAGCGCTAAAGCTAAGATGTTATGGAGAAAACAAGAAATGTCAACATTGACCACTGCGTTAAAAGTAATGCTTTCACTTCCAGCATCTCATCTTAACTCAACAATGTATACTGCCATTGTACTGAAATAATAGCCTGGCAAGCAGCCTGACTTTCTCCATGTGTTAGATCCACAGGAAGACTGTCTGGGACTGCGCTTTTTAAATCACTCAAATATCTCTCAGAATCATAACAATAATACAACAAACAATAACAATCAAGATGGCGGTCGCAATTGAGTGGTGTTTTAAGACAGGTGCACTGTAGGTGAATAGGGATTTTTTAAAAATATAAATATATCAATTTGAAAATTTTGTATCTATAAAAATAAGGCATTTTAAGCTTAAAAATGCTAAAAAATTGCATATATTTTCGGGGACAAAATCTGAATAGTGGATTGAAGGATTGAACCAGGTTTAAATTTATCGGTTCATTTTGTAAATACATTTGTCACAAAAAAAATAAAAATAAAAATTGGGTCTAATATAGGTTTAAAACAAGCTATGTATTACTGGAACAAACTGCTAACATTTGCATTATTGTTTAAAATAAAACTAGGAATTACAGTAAATTTCTAAAAACAAATGCTTCTGAAAAAGCCTTCAAAATATTGTTAAGTACAAGACTGGAAAGTTTACACTTTCCCATTTAAATGTATTGAGACACATTGAATCAGTGCAAAATGTAAACGTTATTGTGAAGATTAAGTGTTTTTGTTTAGAACAGATGAAAATCTATGTGTAAAGTGACCAAACTGACCCAAAACCTTGCCTGCAGTGTCTCCCCTTAACATCGACTTTTCTACTGTTTTGAATGAGCTGGATTTGTCTTTGTAGTCGTAATTACACCTTGCATCCTCAGATTTTTCCTACAAAAACAGCAATAATTGTTCACTGGAGAGTTCACTCGACTGTATGCCATGTTTGTTGAAAACTAAACTATGTCTCGCATATTATCTGCATTGAATTATATGGACACTAAAGAATGAAAACATATGTGATGCTGTCGAGGCATTTACACCTGGTTCCATTTCTCCCCATATTTCCAATACCCTTGCAAATTATTTACTATTTATCCAGTCATGTTCTCGGTTTTCCTTTTATGCGTCTCACTCAATGTACTTATGTAAAACTTTGTGTAAATAGAGTTGTCTTATTCGGACCTAACGAAGTGTCTTGTTATCATTCGTACGATGTATCTCGAATCTAAATCTTTATGCTTTATCAAGACAACTTCTTTTCATTCAAATGTTACGTTCCCCGATCATGAAGCTGTATTTAGTCAAACAATGCCCCATTTCTTCCTTTTATGCACCATTCATTGTCCTCCATTAAAAACTTGATATAATTCCCCTTTTAGTGCAAAGCAATCAGCGTGTCAGTTCCGGATCATTAGGCGGAAGTAGAGTTCGTTAGGTTTATGGAGCTCGTTCTTTCGGCTGTCAGAAGGTGCTCTGTCGGGGTTTCTTGTGGTAGTCGTATAACTCCTGCTGTGAATAGGTCACCTCCCGCTGTATGCCAGCTTTCTGTGCTCGGAAGGTGTGTAGAGCAGTGATTCACGGCTTTAGACACAACAAATATGGGCATTGCGTGGCTCCCAGACACTGCCCAGACTTCTACCATTGTTTTCCTCTGACTCTGACATGGCCCTGATAGCCGGTCTGGGTGTCTTGTCATCTGTGATTCACCTTGGGATGAAAGTTGTACCCCATTTGACTTCTGATTGTAGTCCGAGACAGAGGACGATATTGTTCACTCTGCAGCCTGTACTCAAAATAAGAAAACTATTCTTATTTTGGGGGCTTATTTTATTTTAAATGAAATTATCTGCCAGTGCTGTAAGACTTACAAAGATGTTTTTTAAATAAATGTTGTTCTGAGTTATAACACACACATTTTACGTAAGCAAGTTCAACAAATCTATTCATGATTTTAGTAAATATTGCTTTTTAACGCAGACCAAAATGTACTCATTTCTAGTGCATTACAGAGCTTAAAGTACAACTAACTAAGAGTGTGCTGGCTTTGAATATCGGAGCTGGCGTGTTGATTGACGTCCTCTCTGAGGTATAAAAGCAGTCCAGTCTCGCACTTGCCTTTGAAGCTAGGTGGAGTTGGAACAGGAAGCGAGTATCTTTATAGATATTTTCAGGTTAGCAATTGATTAGCTTTACTTCCGGCGCTGTCTCAGGCAGCAGCAGGACACAACAGCTTCAGAGAGGCTGTCGCGGAGGGCGTAAGAAGCGGAGGTACCGGCCTCTGTACCTGCCCTCTGTGATTATGGGAAACCTCCGCTCCCTCTCCAACAAGACCGAGGAGCTGGCCGCTCTCGCGTGGCATGAGCGCGGGTATCGCGAGTGCAGCCTCATGTGTTTCACGGAGATGTGGCTGCATGGACATATACCGGACTCTGTGGTTTCCCTGGACGGATACACGCTGGTGCGTGGGGACAAGACTGTGGAGGGAAGCGGGAAGAAGAAGGGAGGAGGCGTAGCGGTGTTTGTGAACGAGAGGTGGTGTAACCTGGGGTGCACGTGAAGGACCAGTCGTGTACGAGGGACCTGGGGCTGCTCGCTTTGAGCGCACAGCCGTTTTACATCCCAAGGGAGTTCTCGCACATGATTGTGTTTTGCGCGTACGTCCCTCCCTCGGCTGATGCCGCGGCTGCGTGCGAGCAGCTCCACAGCGCGGTCACAAGGATCCAGACGCGCTGCCCCCGGGCCTCTTTACTGATCAGCGGAGACTTTAGCGGTGGTATTCAGCAGCACTGGGGCCCCCTAGGGCACCGTCCTGCCGCCCTTCCTCTTCACCATTTACACCGCGGACTTCACCTACGACACGGACACCTGTCATCTCCAGAAGTTCTCTGATGAGTCAGCCATTGTGGGCTGCAGATGGGAACGAGCTGGAGTATCGGTCAGTCATCACGGACTTTGTGGACTGGTGTAAGCACTACCACCTGTGCTTGAACACCAGTAAGACGAAGGAGATGGTGATTGACTTTAGGAGAAGGACACTACCCCACAACCCAGTGAACATCCAGTGGACGGACATTGAGACAGTGGACAGTTTCAAGTACCTGGGTGTTCACCTCAACAATAAACTGCACTGGTCCCACAACAATGACGCCCTGTACAAGAAGGGCCAAAGTCGCCTCCACCTCCTGAGGAGACTGAGGTCCTTTGGAGTGAGCAGGCCTTTTCTCAGGATTTTCTATGAGTCTGTGGTAGCCTCTGCTATCCTCTACGCTGTCGTCTGCTGGGCCCTGGGCAGCACCGTACGGGACAGGAAGAGACTGAGTAAGCTGGTCAGGAAAGCCAGCTCTGTCCCGGGCTGCCCTCTGGACTCAGTGGAGGAGGTTGGTGAGAGAAGGATGTTAACCAAGCTCACATCCAACATGGAAAACACCTCTCACCTACTGCACCGGACTGTAGACGAGCTGAGCAGCTCCTTCAGCCAGAGACTGAGGCACTCTCAGTGCAAGAAGGAGCGCTACCGCAGGTCCTTCATCCCAACTGCTGTCAGACCGTACAATTCATCTGTGTAGTCACTCATGTGTAATAATCATTCATGTGCAATAATCACTAGCTATGAACCGGCCAGTACTGTCACTTTCCCATGCAACAGAAAACTAAATATGTACATAAGGAAATGGTTATTTTTACTTGCATGCATGCACTTTATTGCATTCTTGCCACAAACGTTCTTACTGTTAGCACCCCACCCCGTCTCTTTCTCTGTATTTTTGAAGAGCTGCTGTGACCATTGAATTTCTCCTTTGTGAGATCAATAAAGTCTTATCTTATCTTATCTTATTAGCATAGCATTTAGTTGGATTCTTTGGCATAGCTTTTCTAGTGTAGATAATTATTTATTGTGGTAGTGTAGTATATGATTAGGTTGTTTAGTCGTTGCGTGTCATACTCACAAACGGGTCCCATCCTGTGTGATGATGTCTCGGCAGCATTGGCATCGCCTGTGGCATTTCGCGAACCAGCAGCTCGAAAAGATATGGCTCAGGGTCACTCGCCTCCTCTACAAAACCTTCCTCCCTTTCTTCTCTTTCCTTCGTCATCAAAGATGGAGGAAGGAGGAGCAGAGAAATCCTCCACTTCATAAGACCTCTGTGCTGTAAAGTTATCATTACTGTCACTCTCAATGTTTATATTACTGTCAGTGTCGTTGCCGTGGTAAAAATCATGTCAATCACTGCCCAGACCATGCCCCACCCCTAATCCCTCCCGCACATGGCCTGTACCTCCAGGCACTGCCTCCATCGGTGCACATTTCCTCACACAGCTGGTGGGTCAGAGACAAATATGCGCATTTATTTTCATTTACAGGTGCAAGAAAAAGTATGTGAACCCTTTGGGATTTCTTGAATTTCTGTATAAATTTGGCATCAAATGTGTTCTGATCTTCATCTTAATCTCAACAATAGACAAACACATTCTGCTTAAACTAATACTGCACAAAAATATATGTTTTTATTGTTTTTTTGAACACAACATGTAAACATTCACAGTGCAGGGTGGGAAAAGTATGTGAACCTTTGGATTTAAAAACTGGTTGACCCTCCTTTTTATGCAAAAGCATAAAATGACAGAAAACACGCAATACTTTTTTTAGCATATATATGCCAATAATGTACAGTAAAGGTTTCAACTGATACAGCTAAATTATTTTTTGCTCTATGCACCTGCAGTGTCTCTCCTTAACCCCCAAAGCACCACTCTTACAAGGCATCTTATTGTAATTCATCTTGGAAAGCTAGCTCACTGTCCTCAAATCTTACACAAAAGACTGCAATATTTGAAGCAAATTTAAGCAACTCACCCTCAAAATAACTTGTAATTAACTTGTCTTCATGTCCTAGTCATTAGATTGACATTTGTTTTGCACTGAAAACCGTCTGTGTATCTCCATCTACAAGTGAAAAAAGGAATACTGCATATGAATTCCGAGTTGTCCTTCTGATTAGCTCTGGTGTTTTCTCTGATAACACCACGCGATTCTAACATCTGTAGCCCAACTGCTGTCGGGTATAAAAGCGGCCCAGTCTAGCACCAGCCCTTGGAGCCAGTTGGAGGAGGAATTACGAACATTGTGAGCATCGTTATATCAATTTTCAGGTTAGCAATCTATTAGCATAGCATAGCATGCCGAATGAATGCTGCTGAAAAGCAAAAAAGCTACCGAGCCAAGCGTGATGCTTAAATACAGTGGTATGTAAAAGTTTGGGCAGTGATGATTTTCCTTTATAAATCATTGGCTCTTTGGATCAGCAATGTCAGTTAAATATATAATATAGCAGATGAACACAGTGATATTGAGAAATATAAGTTTATATGATTTACTGAAAGTGTGTAATAATTATTCAAACATATTAAAGAATGGGGCGACAGTGGCGCAGATGGTAGAGCGGGGTGGCTTAAGATCGGAGGGTTGGCGGTTCAAACCCCGCTCCCGTATGTGCATCCTGTCGTTGTGTCCTTGGGCAAGACACTTCACCCTACATGCTCCCAGTGTTGGTCCACACTGGTACCCCTCGTGATGGAACCAACAAGGCCCGGATTGGCAGCGCCAGGAGTGTCCCATGGACCCACCCCCTGCGAGAGGAGCCATAAGGGGCTGGTGCAATGTCTCATGGGCAGCTAGGTCTGCTGCCCCCGCGACCCAGAAATGGACTAAGCGGACTAAGAAAATGAATGAATGAATATTAAAGAACATATTTAATTACATTGTGAGTAAAATATGAGGAAAAATATATATATACTTTGGCTCAAAAGGTATTTAAAAAAGTCTTACTTAGGCAAACCTTAGACTTACACTTACATAGACAAGCCTGGAGCTGCCCTGAAATATAACTAGAAAAAGAGGATGCCTGAATTAGCTGAACGATTAATAACATTAAAATTTAATCGCGATTACAGTGTTCCCTCGCCATATCACGCTTCACTTATCACGCCTTTGAGATTTCACAGATTTTTTTAATACAGTAATCATTCCACTAAACGGCATTTCTCACACAGAAAAGAGAATTCAAATGTTGAATATATGCCGACTGCGCTAACCCACATGCTTTTGTTGACTTTTTTCAGAGCGATTAAAGTGCGCAGGAAATCGCGCATGCATATATCAGCGTTAATATAAATAATGCAGCCTTTGCCAAGAACTAGCTTTTTTCTCAGCTTGGAGTTAGCAGCTGTGCTAATCACTTCCTTCCTGCTGCTGCGCAGAGAAGCTCCTCTCATCTCATAATAAGCTAATGACTCACCTCCAATCAGACTCACATGTGCTGAAGGAGTCGACAAAGAAAAAATGAGTGCAAAGTGTAAAGAAGAGTCCTTTGTTGCAGCCATAGTCTCCTATAATTAAATACCTTTGAATCCCACAGTACCTCGATGGAAGGACTAACAGTCTCTGGGCACTCAGTGGAATGGCTCATCTACAGTTTAAGATAATTGCAAGTGACTTAAAAGGTGATTGTGGACATACGTCATATTTCTTACAAAGTGCATGCCATATCAGTAGCCGAGTAAAAATCATGAGCAATAATAGGATTGTTTTATAGTTCAATAGGTTACTGAGTGAATACCATATTCAACATTCAACATTTTTTTTTATTCATTTAAAATTGTATAAGAAAATACACAAGTTTTGGTAAAACTGATACGACGGGCTAATGGTGTGTTGCAGGCAACTGGGAACTAGGAATCTTCCAACTTCCAACTAAGAAAAATGCATTGGAACCACTCAACCTGGGAATTACAGAGAGAAGAAGTCGTATTAGCTCTTGTTATAGCATTAGCCGTTTTATTTACATACAGTGGGGTGTGAAAGTTTAGGCAACCATGTTAATTTTCATGATTTTCCTTTATAAATCATTGATTCTGAGAATAAAAAAAAATCAGTTAAATATATCACATAGGAGACGAACACAGTGATATTTGAGAAGTGAAACGAAGTTTATAGGAT
>JAADKR020380756.1:0-13998 GCA_011763505.2 Lythrypnus dalli | reverse complement strand
GTAGCATTGATACGATTGGCTAAAAGCTTCGCACAGACGCTTATGACAGACACTTGTATCGTCCAATAAACGGCTCTTGGATTGTCGTTAACCACACCTCATTTTTGCCTCTTCCCCAGACGAACATCTCACTTGAGATTTAGTCAGGTGTTAACCAGGCTAATTTGGAAGCACAATAGATTCAATGGTATTCTTTTTTTTCTCTCCCTTTGCCTGGTATTTATTTTTGTATCGTTGTTCTTTGACTTGTCTGCACAGAAGGTCGAGTGCAAAGTCTGTCTAATGAGGCCTAATCCACTTGTTACACTGTTTTGTGGACATACCAGGGACACTTTTGATTTCAAAAAGCAAGGCCAGGCTGTCATCATTATGACCACTGTGTCCAGGGCTAAAGGGAGATAGAAAAAAGACAGGACATGCCGCCGCCCACACGACACAAGCTGGCCCCTAGTGACCAAAGACCCTGAGCTGGGGTCATGACACCATTTCCTCCCCGAGACAAAAGCCCCAGACAAAAATGACACTGCTTATAAAAGTCGGTGTGTTGGTGTCATTTACGAGCAATTTTTTTTTTCACTTTAAAGTTGTATTTAAAGAACCTATATCAACGGGAGACCCCCTATTTAAAGGGAGACACTGCAGGCAAAACTATTTTTTTATTTTCAGGTTTTAGGCCAGTTTTGTTTCTTAGCATATATCCTTTCACCTACTCTAAACAAAAATACATTTTTTTTTACAATAACATTTTTATTATTGCATTGAGTCAATGTGTCTCATAGATTTAAACAGAAAATTGTAATTTCTCACATTGTAACAGCAATATCTGCACTTTAGCAGCACTTACAGTCCTCAAACTTTCCAGTCTTGTACTTAACAACACTCTGAAGGCTTATTCAGATGGATTCTTAAATATCTAATTTCGAGCCTGATTTATTGAATTTTGAATTAAAAGAAAAGTCTTTTTTTTTTTTTCACGAAAATCGCTATCCAATGTATCCACAAGTATCCAAAATCCCTTCTGAAATAAATAAATTAATAAATGCAACACTTTATTTATTTATTGAATGTTGAATTCCAAAAAACAAGGCACATTTTGAATGTTACAGTTTTTTCCACTTATACATACTTTATTTTAAAACTAAACAAGATATTCAAAATCCCCTCTGTAAAAGTCTTTGTAAATAATATGTCTACAAAATTAACACATACATATAAATCTGGTTCAATCCATTGTTCAGATTTTGGTAAATATTAATTCTGTGGTAGTTTTAGGCTTAAAATTCCTATTTCCTATGTAAAAACATAAAATAACAGAAAACTTGTAATTCACTTTCCCCTCATATTTATGTCAGTAATTCACAGCAAAAAATTCACATTTGTATCTGTGCATTTAAAAATATTTCCTATTCACCTGCAGTGACCCGCCTTAAAGCCTCTGGTGCAACTCTTTTGATCTTTGCATTTTTAAGTGATGTAAATATTAGGCAGCATTTGAACCAGACTGAAGGCAGCCCACACATTCACACTTGTTTTTAAAAGTCCAAACACCTTCACCAAACTTGTTCTGAACCAGATCAGCATGTTTGCCGAAGAGCTTCAACCATTAAGAAGAAGTGTGCCCACTGGTAGCGTTTTGTACAACTTTATATAAAAACATTTGTATACCGTAGCTGGGGGTATTTTCTTAATGCATACTATACATTAATTTAGTGTGTGTAAAAGCCTGAATAAAACACAATCTGGCCTTTAAAACGAGACACTGCCGGTGAATAGCGACATTTTTTTTTTTTGTTGAGATATCAACTTTAACTTTTGCTGTAGATTACTTACATAAATATCCGGAAAAATTGCCACAATTGCCTTTGTTTTTGGTGACAAAATCTGAACAATGGATTGAGGCAGGTTTAAATTGCTGAGTTTATTTCACATGTGTCACCACAAGGCCCGCGGGCCAGATGTGGCCCACAAGAGGGATCTTAGTGGCCCACGAGGTGAATTCTACATGTAATTTAATACATTTCCAGTGTGAACAATGAGGGTCCTGAATCTGCAGCGGTCAAGTATCTGCAGTGGCTCCAGATGGCTGCCTTTCTGTTTAGCCGCAGCTGTGGCACAACTGCAGCATGAAGCCGCTGCAGATCTATGACCGCACAGATCTGCAGATACACACAAAAAAAATTTGAAACATTGAAAATAACATCTTCTCTGCAAAATATTCCTTCTCTGTTCCAACTGTATTATAGCTACACATTTAGAATCATAATCACCAAAACTAAAAAAAGAGCGATTATTTGTAAAATAATGGTGTGTGTGTGTGTGTGTGTGTGTGTGTGTGTGTATATATTTATAATTTTGAGTGAAATTATAAGTCACTTAACAAAAAATAAGTTTTTCGGCCCCCGACCAACATTATGTTTACATTTTTGGCACCCCTGGTTTATTTTTGTTGCAAAGACTTTTTCAGAGGGGAGTTTGGACAGCTTGTTTAGTTTAAAATAAAAGCTATGGAAAAATCTGATGATTATACAATTTTTTAAATTCAAAACTCAATAAATCAGGCAAGGGATTGTGTATTAAAAATCCCTCTGAAAAAGAGATTAAGTACAAGACTGAAAAGTTTGGAGTCTGCTGGAGGAACTAAAATGCAGATATTGTCTCCATAATGTGAAAAAAAAAAGTATTTTGAGAAAAGGGCCTTTGAAATTACAATTTTCCAATTTAAATCTATTAAGAAATCTGAATAAGTGCAATAAACTAACGTGTTATTGTGAAGATTAGGTATTTTTGTTTAGAATCAGTGAATGTCCTTATGTTAAGAGACCAAACTGGGTCTCTTAGACAACATCTTTTGTGCATGAACATGCACAAAAGATGTTTTATCTGTAGTCTCCGCTTAATCAGAACTTAACTGAAACTAAATCAGGGCTATGAGTGAAAACAAAAAAACAGTTCTGTACCAAGATAAAAACCAGGCCTAACAATCCCAAGCTTTACATAATAGGATTTAATTTGTAGTCCACTTGTAATGGTTTAATCTGGTCTAAATTGGGAATAGACTACAAATAAACCTGGATAGAATCACTTCCAGGAAACCAGCGTGAAACCAGTGCCAAACAAGGATTAAACTGGCCATGATGACGAGCAGGACTGTGAATTTGAATTTTAGACTAGATTGGTTTGATCTCGTTTGTGGAACAAGACATATATTTTCCTTGTTTTAATGCAATTTTACACATATATACATGACAGAACCCAAGAAACAAACTGTTTGTTTGTTAGTCCAGTCCCACAATGTTTTTCCATGTTCAGGATTTGGCCAAGTTTAGTCTCTTAACATAAAGACCTTCACCTACTCTCAACACAAATGATTCATCTTCACAACAACATTTTTAATTATTGTACTGATTCAATGTTCCTACATAGATTGAAATGGGAAATTGTCATTTCAAAGGCTATTTTCACAAAGAGCAATTCTCTCACATCGTAGCACCACTATCTGCACTTTAGAGGCTCCTACAGACACTTTCAAACTTTCCAGTCTTGGATTTAAGAATCAGATTTTTTTTTAAATATTTGATTCCTAGCCTGAGTTATTGAGTTCTGTAAAAAAAAATATATATTTTCCTAGCCTAGGAAAACCCACCGCTCCTCGCGCTGCATTTCATTTCTCTCTGAGAAGTGGTCATGAGAGTTGACGACGAAATCACAGTTTTTAGGGAATCCAATCACAGAGCAGGAAGGTACAAGCCAATGACTTGTACTCTCTGAGCTTGTAGTTTTTTATGCTTCCGTATCTAAGATGGCAGTAGACATGAAGCTCTCTTTCGATGTAGCTTTGTACCATGTTTTAAAAATAATTATATTAATAAGCCGTTCTTCCTCGTCTAATTTTTGTCGCACTGCAAATGTCATCAGGTAAAACTGATACGACTGGCTAATGATGCGTTCCAGGCAACTGGGAACAGGGAAACTTCCAACATCCAACTAAGAAAAATGCATTGGAACACCACTCAAAACTGGGAATTACGGGGAAATGTCCACATAACATCGTATTAGCTCCTGTTTTAGCATTAGCCGTGGTGTTTACAAACAAGGGTATTCAACCAAAAGGCTCTGAGGTCGGGTTTCGTCATTTTCAAGTGGGAAAAATCACAGTTACCAGTTGCCTGGAACGCATCGTAAGAGCTACGCACAGACACTTAAGACAAAGACTGGAATCGTCCAATAAATGGCTCTGGACAGTCGTTGCTTTAGCCTCTTCCCCAGACTGAATCTCACTTGTGATTCAGTCAGGTGTTAACCAGGGTAGTTCTAAACAAGTTATTAAAAATACCTAGTGGAAAAAAGTTTTGTAAGTCTGTAACTAAAAACTAGCTAATTGTCACTGAAACTATTAAATAAACCCATACATTTAAACCTGATTCAATCCAATGTTCAAATGTTGTCGCTGAAAATGTAGGCAATTTTGGACATTTTTATACTTAAAATGCCTTATTTTTTATATAAAAATATAAAATGACATGTGACTCTGCCCCCACAACATTAGAGATTAGAGAACCAAATGTATTGTGAGTGTTTCTGATTTTTATATTAATTAATGCTGAAAGTAAGCCCATTCCAATCTTTTACAAATCTGCCCCAAACCCCAAATGACCCAAAACAGTGCCATTAATCCCTGTGTGGTGTTCCTGGTCATCAGGGTAACAGGAGCTCAGGGTTAGGGTTTGTGTTGTCAATCCAGGAGGAAATCCCTCACAAAAAATGTCATAGAAACAGCTTGTCTACTGTTTACACATGACCACTAAGCAAATGTCAAGAAGACACTACTGTGCTTTAGGAAGACCATTACAACTGAAAATGTAAATTTCCTGAGTAAAAAAACAAAACTAAAAAGCAAGTAGTTTTCCAAACGGTTACTAAAAGTGAAAGCAACAAGGCAGGTAATCCATGCTTGATTTTGGAGTGTTATTGTAATTAGATAAATAAGACTACGTGCAAATTCTAGTAAATTCTGGTACGAGAGACATCCATTTCCGAATCTTGTTAGGTTTTTGACCAAGACTGAACCAGGTCTTAATTACAGATTATATTGACTCTCTTGATACTTCCAAAATAAATGCTTCAAAATGAAATTAAAATAAGGAAAAAAATAGTTCACATGTTGTTACAAATGCAATTCAACAATTCATATGCCTTAACCCTACTCACCGCCTTTAATATCAGCAAACCCCATTCCTTCGCTACAAAAAAGCCTGTCAGACATCTTCACATCAAGATTTTTTCAAACAAGAAAATACTGAATATATTGTTCTAAGCTATAATACACTATTATAGTACATATAATTGTAAGCAAATCTTGAGTTTAGTAAACATTGCATTTTAACATTTAGGCGCAGACCAAAATGTGCTCATTACTTCTGCTAATTTTAGAATAGATAGATTCATGGTTTAAGAAGAATCTTAAAACAAGAAAAAATGTCGACTGGTTTTGGCATCTACACCCGGATATATCTTGATTTAGTATAAAATCTCCTTCAAATAATATGTATTATTTATGTAAAATAGCTCTAGAAAAAAATCTGGAAAAGGGTAAAATAATCTTCATGAGAACTTTTGAAGTGGAAAAAAGTCTAGAATTTAATCTTCTAAGATGATTAAGTAATCAGTTTAAGTCAGCTTCACATGGTCAGGAAGTTCAGTCTCTCTACACTGCCAAGTCAATAAAGTCCTCAATCAATAACACCATAGAAACAGTCTGGTTCTAAAGTTTAAACATTAACACTGGCTTTGCATCCAAGACAAACAGAAACTACTGCTCTTACCTCATCAGGTTTTGGAGCCCCTGCTTGCTGGAATTCCTTCTCACTAAAGCGTGGGACATCTCGGCAGTAGGTCGGCAGTAGGTCGGCAGTGAGGGGTGAGTCAGGTAGTGTGGGTCACTTCTTCTCCCCTTTAGTCGTGTCCTTCAAAGCGATTTTTTCCAAGGTCTTGGGACAGTGTGGACTCCTCTCTTTGTGCGCTCACTCTGCCTCTCCCTCCGTTGCAGTGCTCGTTGGGAATGTTACTCTCGCTGTGGTGCACCCCCCCCTTCTCTGCAAGGAAGGGAGGCTGGGTTTTCGGACACCCCCAGTGGCCCCGCCCCGCCCCGTCCCGTCCGGTCCCGTCCTGCGCTCCCCTCTCCTCCCACTGTCCTACATGTGGTTTTCATTGAAGATTTTGCTCGCTCCTCGCAGTAGCAGAAGCGTCGCCCTCCTCTCTTTCTTTCTTGTTTTTTCTTCTCTGTCTCGTACGGGTCATGTGGTCTTCCCTGGAGGGGGATGAAACGAGATACCCCTCCTCACAAAAGGGGAAGAGAAGAAAAACAGTACTATGGCTCCGTACACAGATATTTTAATCGCAAAGCAGATTAGCAGCACATGGAAAACAGGAGTGTTCAGGATGTTATGACAATGCACGGTGAGAGAAAGTGAAAAACAACTTTGGGAGATTAGACTACTCAAGAATTAGAATTTTGTTTAATAAACTTTTTAATAAACTACTTTTTAAAGTGCAATGATGTTCAAGCACTCCAATTTACTCAAACAAGAGTATTGCTAATGGAAATATCATTAGTAATGAAATATTTCAAAAAGTATTGTTGCAATTATAAATCCCTTTATTTCTAAAGGGGATGAATAATTTATATATGTTTCAATTTTAAACTTTTGCTGAATACATAAATGTGAAAAAGTTTTCTGTCATTTTATGCTTTTATATAACACATTTAACTGTCTTTATTTTTAGTGATAAAATCTAAATAATGGATTGAGGCAGGTTCAAATTAATTTCAAACTTTATGTTGTAGATATAGCAGTTACAAAGATTTTTTTTATTTTCAGATGGTATTGTGGATCTTGTTTAGTTTGAATATGATAATTAGCAAGAAAATCTGTAATACTAATAATAATGATAATAATAATTGACTTGTTTTTTAGGAAATAGACATTGACAAATCCTTCTGAAAAATATTTGAGATCATGTTGCAAGGGTATAAGGAAAGGACCTTATTTTCAGAAAATTAGTTGTAAGGGAACTTCTGCGCCGGACCCACTGCCTTTTTCCTGCCTTCAGAGGAAATGACCATAATTCTGATGGCATACTAATGTCATTCCACAATCTTGAATGATCTACCTATTATATATTTTACAAGTGATTTTAAGATTTAAAAACAAAACTCAGATAATTTCCTATTGTTCATGTTATTTATTTATTTATTTAATGTTTATTTTTTGTACAAATACCAATAAATCACTTCAGATTTCCAGCGTGATATTCAAACACCTCTGCAGTCTGGACCCTGGGGGCAAATTAGGTTTGTCAAAAGCACTTTTTGTGGTATCTCACTAACGAAGCATTTAGACTCGAGATGGTGTTAATTACTCCTTTAGCCCGAGTCCCATCAGAAAATGACATGCCATGCTGTGCAGAGTTACTCATGGTATCACTGACTACAAATTAACTCAATGAAAGAGTAATGAAACATTTACATGAACAAGGTAACAATTAAAACATGTTGGATTTAGCTTTTTCCTCATAACCCTGTTGAGGGGGAGCACACTGTAGGCAATTCTTTTTTCCCTTTTTTAAGTTTTGATCCAGTTTTATGTCTTAACTCACCTACTGTAAGCAAAAATACCTAATCTTCACAATAACATGTTTAGTTATTGTACTTGTTCAACGTGTCTCCATAGATGGTCACGGTGTCTCTATAGATTTAAATGGGAAAATGTAATTGCATTGTGGCGACAATATCTGCACTTTTGTAGCTCCTACAAACGTCAAACTTTCCAGTCTTGTAAGCAACAATATTTTGAAGGTTTTTCTGAGGGATTTATAAAAACAATAATAGTAGATAGGCCCAAACAAACTCTGACCCTCTGCCCTCTCCCTTTAATGGCACTCATTCTGGTTAAGGCATCACTGTCTTTCCTCCAAGCTCCCCATCAATATTTTTTTTCTGAACAACCTTTTAACTCATTGAATGCCAGCCATTTTTAGATCAGAAAGCCCCTGAGTGCCAGCCATTTTAGTGAATTTTAATCCATCTTTCAAGACCCACAGAATATTGTGTACTATGACTATGAAAAAGTAAGTGGGTAAATGGCTGTAGAACATAGGGTGGTTTCACCAGAAATGCCTGTTTCTGACAGCCTGGCCGCGTCAGACCCACATCCTCAAGATGTTGGGTCTAGGGAAGCTCCGTTGGCTGAGGGGCGGGAGGTACAGTTGTCATTCAAATCCCTCGGCTGCTATTGGACAGCGCTACGACGAATCAACACAATGAAAACCAAAGCGCCGGAAAAGAACTTTAGCTCCGCAGAATGCTAAAAGTGGCTAGCAAAGATGCTGAAAGCGTCGCGCCTCTGACGTCATGAAATGTTATGGCCTGCCCTCTAACTTCCGGCTTTCTGAAAAAAAAAAGACTTCCGGCTCTCCTCTTCGCAATTTGATTGGTCCGTCCGGTTTTAGGAAAATTGAACCGAGATCCCCTGAACCCTTGATGCTAATATTTTTTGCTTTAGTGACACCTTTGACACCTAAACATTGGTTTCCTTCAAATATAACAATAAAAACAACACTGAGAAAAGAGCGTTGATGCCAAAATAAAGATTTGTTTGAAACATTCATAAACTTTTTAAACTCTCAGAGGAGCTGACCGTTTGTGTCGCGTTCCGGCTCCGCGTGGAGCGTGTTCATACCTCCCTCCGCACATCTGAACCGCTAAAAGCTCTCGATAAGCAACCCGGGACAAGTGATCTCCAGCACCATCACCACTGCCACTACCACGCCCGGGACTCTGTCTTGCCGTCTTCTGTGAGTGATGCTCTGTTCGAGCGTAAGCTGCTCCAGCGCGTAGCTATCTGCCTTCCGCTTCGCCATCTTTCTCCCTCTGCGTCGTCTTCTTCTCGCGATTATATGATGATCGCTCATTCACATAGCACGGTACTGCCACCAGACCCACAGTACACCATGTATTGGCCTGATTCACAGACAAGGTGCACCAGACTGAATGCTTTCTGTGCTGATCCAATGTGAACCATCATCTTACAAGAACTGTCTCCATTGTTCCTTCAGGTAAGTGAAAAAAGTAGGTCAAATTCATGTTTACAGTTACCATAGCAACGTACATTTAAATCATTCCAATCTATCACATGCCCAGAGCAGACTGTTCACACACTTTCTCCACATTTTCGACACAATTTAGAAGCTATTACTTCTTTGCTATTACGATAGGAAAGACAATACACTACATATTGAATAACTAACAAGTCCTCCTGCAAGATTTGTGTAAGAAAACGATTGTTTTCTTTTCATGTTTTTTTTAACAGTTTTGACTGAATATTATCTGTACTTATCCAATGTGAACCATGATCGTACAAGAACTGTCATCGTTGTTCCTTTTGCTGGCTTTTATTTGATTGGAGGCATGGTATTCAGAATGAATTAAGAAAGACTGAAAGGTAAAACTGTGAACAGAAACACAGAATTGTGTGTATGAGCTGACATGTTTGTCACAACGTTTTCACGATTACAAACTGATATCATCCCGAAAAACATCTCAAATCCCCATGGCACACTCAGTGAAAACCACTACAAAGGATAACAATCAAACGTTAGCCGCGAGCTATCGACTAATTAGCATCCATGCTAACGCCTGACAGAAGCACAATTTGGGTGACATACACTGTTGAATACATGAGAAAACAACAATTGGCAGTAAGTACTATATATATTTTTGTAAACAAAACAAACTGATATCATCCCGAAAAACATCTCAAATCCCCTTAACAAACTCAGTGAAAACCACTACTAAGGGTAGCAGACTAACGCTAGCCGCAAGCTAGCGACTAATTAGCGACTGCCAATTGGCAGTAAGTACTAAATATATTCTTGTAAAAAAAAAGGTCGTTTATGCAAACTTACAGGCCGTGCTGGCTTAAACACTCCATGACTGCAAGAAAACAAAAGGACAAAAAATAAACCTCGAGGAGAACCACAGAGAGGACAGATCAACTCCATGGATGGACAGGCAGAATAAACCTCATGGTAAATGAAATACTGCATCAATTTACAGACAAGTTTATATAGTCAGAAGAACAAGAGGATGAGGTTCAGTGCACCATGCTTTTTCCAGCATTGTTTCTCCTAGGGAAGCTTTAGGCCGTGGGTTTAGAATTCTTACTGAACCAAACATAGGCTAATTCGAGAAGAACGTTTTAAGCCTAGTCTTGAATGTCGAAACTGTGTTGGCTTCTTTAACATGAGCTGGAAGTTGATTCTATAAAACGGGAGCTTGATTTCTAAAGGCTCTACTTCCAGTTGTGCTTTTACAGACTTGAGGAGTCACTAAGAGCCCTGCATTTTGAGAGTGAAGAGCTCTGTTTGGCTTAAATGGCACTAAAGTGTCTTGAAGTTAGATTGGAGCCATTCCCTTTATGGCCCTATAAGTTAGCAGACACATTTTACATTTAATTCTAAACACAACAGGAGGCCAATGTAGAGACTTGAGCACACGAGTAATGTATTCCGTTCTTTTTGTCCTTGCTAATAATCTTGCAGCTGCAAGTTGAAGGCTTCTCAGAGATTTTTTTGGACATGCAGTAGTCCAGCTGTGACAAAACAAATGCATGAATAAGCTTTTCTACATCACTTTTGGGCAACATTTTTCTTTTAGTGGAATCAGAGGATACACTAACATTGTCAAGGATGATAATCTGCTCTGACAGAGAGTCTCTCAGTCTTGGGGGGCCTAGTATAATAACCTCTGTTTTATCTGGGGTAAGCAGGAGGCAGTCATCCAAGTCTCCAAGCCTTTTACACGCGCACTAAGCCTCTCTATTTGATCTGTCTGACCCGGTTTAAATGATAAGTACAGCTGTGTATTGTCCGTATACCAATGAAAATTAATATCATGTCTTATGATGTTGTTACCTAACGGCGGCACAGATCCTTGAGGCCCTCCATAGCATACTTTGGAACGCGTTTAAGATTTTTGGTTTACACCAACAAACTGGTTTCGATCCAATAAATAAGATTTAAACCAACAGAGAGCTGTTCCTCTGATGCCAATCTAGCATTCTAACCTTCGCAGGAGAATGTTGTGGTGAGTTGTGTCAAAAGCTGCACTGAGAAAACAAGTCATTAGTAACCTTGACGAACACTGTCTCAGTGTTA
The DNA here is from genome assembly GCA_011763505.2 of Lythrypnus dalli. Taxonomy (NCBI): domain Eukaryota; kingdom Metazoa; phylum Chordata; class Actinopteri; order Gobiiformes; family Gobiidae; genus Lythrypnus; species Lythrypnus dalli. The sequence goes on along the minus strand of JAADKR020380756.1, from coordinate 2,784 downwards.
TGATCCTAGTCAGTGTTATTCTGTTTCCTGACTGAAACTTTTCAAATAAACTGCTGTCTTGTAGATGACGGCAAGGCGGCATAACACTTATTCTTGCAAGAACTTTTGAACAAAAATACACATTTGATATGGGTCTGTAGTTGGCTATTCAATTCCGTCTTAGAAGTAGATATATTGACTAAGATAATACATGAATGCAAAATTAGAGCAGTATGTAGATACATAGTCATAATAACAACATTTGAAGCTCAATATTTTGAGGCCGAAAAATGTTACCATAAACATATTGCTGAGGTCCACTTTGTGCTGCTGATTCTTAGTAAAACAGTGGAAATCGCAACTAGCCTTGGTTCTTAAAATATGTATTAAATAGGTTAAATCATATATGATTTGCAATAAACTTGAAACTTGGTAAATTACAGTAAAATGTGTATAGTATAGTAACAACAGGACAAAAATTAAGGACAAGTAAATGACAATACCGCTGATAAATATATTGTTTATTTGTTATGAACGGTAAGTTTAAATAGTTATTCTTTTGACTTGCCTACACAAGACTAATTCTTGCAGTTTATGGTAGAAATAGGCAGACCCAGCATTGCTTTTCAAATGATTGTGAAACATTTTTAACCAAATTAACAAGATCTTCTAATGTAGGTACAGTACATTTAACATGACAGACGTAGTGTGTATGGATGCACAACACCATGATTTTCTTCAAACAAACAAAAAAAAGCCAGCCATCCTTTACCATCCTATACGTTATATTGGCACGTCTCGCCTACACCATCTTATAAATAAATGCTGCAGCAAACTTATAGTTCACGGTAGAAGTGGTCTGTGCATTTAAGCTGGACCTGGTTTTGCCCCTGTCGGTGTGAGAGCTGCAGAAATTTTTTCTCTGACCCACATTTTACCATGTAAAAAGCAGATGGTCATCCACTCTGCAACAGGGCCAATACTTTCTGTTCTAGACAAACAAGCCCCCGCGAACACCATACCCCACCCTGTCTATCCAAAATCTTACACAACATGATGTAAGGTACACACCCACTTCGTTGTCAGTTTTAGCCAATGTCAAATTTAGCCAAGGAGAGAGGTGAGGAGATGGAAAAAGGTGAGGAGATGGAAAAAATAATTAGGGTGCTTGAATAACACGGTAAGGATTCGAGTTTTGAACTGATTTTTGAAGGGGTTTCTGGAGGGATTTTTGAACATTTAATTCTTTTGAATTTAAAAAAACAAGACAAAATTTGATTTTTTACAGATCTTTTGACTAATAAATAGCCTATTTTCTACTAAGCAAGATATTCAAAATCCCCTCTGAAAAGGTTTTTATAACAAATATATCTACAACATAAACCTATACATTTAAACCTGGCTCAATCCATCGTTCAGATTTTGTCACCAAAGTTATCAGCAATTTCGGGCATTTTTAGGCTTAAAATGTCTATTTTTATATAAAATGACAGAAAATTGCAATACATTATATCTCTCAAACTGATATCTCTACATATACATTTTTTTCCCTAGTCACCAGAAGTGTCTCCCTTGAAGTGTTATTGCGCTTAATTGCACGTAATTTCCAAAACTTGCCCATAGGAGGGCTACATACATACAACAACATGCATTTAAAAGGCACATGTTACATGTTCTCAGCTATATGTTTATAAATCAAATGGCTAAAGCCAAGAGTATGCCGTTTATGAATAAAGGTGTATATTTACATGAAAACAATAGAGTTTTGTACTTATGATTGTATGCATAAGCTATGCCATGGTTTCTCGAGGTGAAAATGGCTTGTACTGTGCACAAAACAGATCAAATGCGCCCCCTACAGACCAGAATATTAACCTTAGCGACCTGAGCAAGTTTTTCAAATGAATAGGGAAAATGCAACCCCACCCCCCAAAAATTAAAATAAATAAACAGATAAAAAGAACCTGAAATATATACTTTAGATCATTGGCTCTTTAACTGACTGTGGGTGGAGATCCCAAGATGAATTCAAGATTTCAAGATTTGATTGTCACTGTTTTTGACTACTTTTTGTCAACATTCTGGAAAACAGACTGAAATTTGTGAAATCCAGTCATATACAAAAATAAACTACTTATAGGGAGACACTGCAGGCAAAACACATTTTTCTGGCTTTGTTTGGTTTGCTTTTAACATATAAACTTTCATCTCTTCTAAATAAAAATACCTACTCACAATAATATGTTTAATTTTTGCACCAATTCAATGTTTCTCCATAGATTTCAATGGGAAATGCAAAGGTCCTTTTCTTAAAATTCATTTTTCTCACATTGTGGCAACAAAATCTTCACTTTTGTAGCTCCTACAAAACTTCAAACTTTCCAGTCTTGGACTTAAGATTATTTTGAAGGGTTTTTTCCAGAGTGATTTTTAACAGATTTAACAAATAGCCTTTTTTTAAACTAAACAAGATATCCAAAAACACCTCTGATAAAGTCTTTGTAATGAATATATGTGCAAAATAAACCCATACATTTAAACCTGGCTCAATCCTTTGTTCAGATTTTGTCACTGAAAATACAGGCATTTTTAATAAAAAGAGAAAACTTGCAATACATTTTTTCTCATGTGTGTCATTACAGTTTTTCTCAATCGCTTTGGTGCATTTCTCAGAACAGAAAGACAGTTCTCAAAACAGCAAGTGCATTTCTCAAAACAATATGGACAAATCTCAAAACACAGTGGATGATCTGCAAAACGCAGTTTCTTGCTCAAAATGTTTTGTCCATCACTCAGAAGTAAGTA
>JAADKR020380670.1:0-14003 GCA_011763505.2 Lythrypnus dalli | reverse complement strand
ATTTGAAAATACCCCATGTTCGAATGTTGATGATCTGTTGAACTCTTATTCATCGAGTGTTGTGAATGTTCTGGACATCATTGCTCCTGTCAAGGTTAGAATAGTTAGAATAGTTAGTTAGAATAGGCAAAAAGTGCCTTGGGGATATGATGGTTCTTTAAGGGCACAGAAAAGAGAGGGCGAACGTAAATGGCGCAAATCAAATCTCCAAGTTCATTATGAGGCATACAAAGACATGCTGTGTGTTTTCAACCAGATTTTGTGTAGAACAAGAGAGAGGTATTTTTCTGAAATAATCACAAACTACAGTAATAACTCATGTGTTCTGTTTGCTACAGTAAATAGACTGACAAACCCTCCAGTTTCACTGCCCTTGGAATTCATCTCAACATCTAAGTGCAATGAGTTTGCAAATTTCTTTACTGACAAAGGCCCAGGCATCAAAAATGCAATGACTTCTATGACAAAGATGAAAACACTGCAGCCAGTTAGACACCTAGAGCTGGCACATTTCACACCTGCCACTGAAGAAACAATTGAAGGTGATATCTCTGGTCTGAGTTCATGTACATGCCGCCTAGGTGAGGTGCCAAATAGATTTCTAAAGTCTGTGCTGAGCAGTTTGTTGCCACAACTTTTAGTGAACATCTCACTTCAGACTGGAGCATTTCCAAAGGCCTTAAAAAAGTGTTGTTGTTAAGCCTCTTCTGAAGAAAAGCAGTCTTGATGCCACAGTACTGAACAACTACAGGCCCATATGAATGAATGAATACCTTTTATTGTCAACATACATAGTACAGTGAGATAAAAAGCAGCTCCAATATCAGTGCAAAATATACAGGATAAAACCTGCCATTCTTGGGAAAAGTCCTGGAGAAGGTTGTATATCAGCAGCTAGATGACTTTTTCCTGTCCATCAATGTTTTTGATACTTTCCAGTCAGGCTGTAGGCCTCACCAAAGCACTGAGAGAGTTCTGATCAAGGTGACTAATGATATCCGCCTGAACACTGACGTTGGCAAAGTCTCAGTTTTAGTTCCGCTGGACCTGAGCTCTGCCTTTGACACAGTGGATAATGGGATCTTATTAGTGAGGTTAGAAACTTGGGTGGGAATCACTGCTCTTAACTGGTTTAAGTCTTATCTGGAGGACAGGACGTACTTTGTGGAGATTGGGAACTGTGTGTCAGGCAAAAATGCCATGTCCTGTGGTATTCCTCATGGGTCAATTCTGGGACCTCTCTTGTTCAATGTATACATGCTCCCACTGGGTCAACTAATAGGCAGCTTTAATGTGTCCTACCACAATTATGCAGATGACACTCAGATTTATGTGTCACTGACGGCAGGTGAACATGGACCTGTAGATTCACTCTGTCAGAGCATCGAACAGATCAGTGTGTGGATGCAAGATAACTTTCTCCAGCTAAACTCATACAAAACTGAAATCACTGTCTTTGGTCCACAGAAACAAAGAGAAAGTGTCATCAGACACCTCGAGTCTCTCTCCCTGAAAGCTAAAATTCAGGTTAGAAATCTAGGAGTAATCATGGACTCAGACCTGAATTTAAACAGACACATTAAAGAAAAATAACAGTAAGTAAATAACATCAACTGCTTTTTACCATCTAAAAAACATTGCCAAGATCAAAAACATAGGGCGATATCTTGACGCAAAGCCTGAGTGCAAAGCCTGAGCGGGGGGGGTGAAGCGGACGGCAGAAACGTGCTGCTTCTGGGTCACGTTTATGAAGCGTGGACTGTCCGTGCACGCAGGGACAGTGCGGGTTGGACTCCTGCGTCTGGTAATGGTTCAGGTCTGGGTCACTGTTGTTTTCCTGTCATCTTCTTCTGCGGGCGGTACCGAATGGCTCATGGCTGATAACCAGTCCTTCCTCCTCAATGTCCAGCCCCGTAACCACCCACTCATGCAGCGCAAGGCGCAATCACGAGAAGGTTTTCGTCGAGCATTTGCGTCCTGCGCCAAGGCTTTGCGCTCAGGCTTTGCGTTGTCAAGATATCGGTCATAGTGTCTAAACCAGACTTAGAGAGACTAATCCATGCATTTGTCTACAGCAAGTTAGACTACTGTAATGGGCTGCTCACTGGACTCTCTAAACGAGCTGTCAAACATCTGCAGAACATCCAGAACGCTGCTCCTCGAGTCCTTACTAGAACCAGAAAATGTGACCATGCTAGTCCAGTGCACAGGTCTCTGCACTGGCTTCCTGTTGCTCAGAGAAGAGACTGTATAGCTGCGCCGCTTGTCTATAAGTCACTTCATGGTCTTGCTCCAAAGTACATCTCAGACATTTTAGAACCGCATGTACCACCTCGGGCTCTGAGAACCTCAGTGAGAGGTCTCCTGCAGGTTCCAAAAGTCAGGACGAAACACGGGGAGGGCACATTTCAGTTTTACGCTGCTAAAGTCTGGAACACACTTCCAGAAAATGTGAGACAGGCCTCAACCATGACCATGTTCAAATCCAGGCTGAAAACAGTTCTTTTTAGCTGTGCATAGGACAACTGAAAGGATTTTATCTGCTCTCCTCACTTTTAATGTAATTATTTAATGTTTTTTCTCTGTTAATTTTATCTGCCTTCTGTAATTTTATCTTTCTGTAAAGCCCTTTGAAATACCCTGTGTATGAATTGTGCTCTAAAAAATAAACTTGCCTTGCCTTGCCTTCCTTAGCTGTTGGTAAAGAATGACCAATTGAAAAAAAATATTTTAAGACAATAGTAATAAGTTAGTAATAGTAATACGTTTTTGAAGTCAATAACGTTGCGTCTTATTGAATCAGTTTTCTTTTGTTTGGGTTGTGGCTTGTGATATGTTGGAGGTAGGTCCTGAAGCAGCTTGTAATGCTTTTAATATTTTGGATGTGTGCAGGGAGCCCAGCCCGCTGTGTCACCGCTGTCTGCGTATCCAGTCTGCTCTTCCTTCTGCTGCAGTGCTTTTTCCAGGTCACCACCATCACCCTGCAGCCTGACTACAACTGTACGTCACAGCACTGGGGCACCTCTGGGTGACTCACAGGCATTCGACATTTTTAAAGATACAGCAAATGTTGAATACGAGTTTAAAAGGAAGCGGTAACTTGTCCCTGTGTTGTGTTTAGGTACCTCCTGGCAGAAGGCACTGTCTCAGCTCGGACTCACAGGGTAAGACATTCTAATCCTCCATCATGTTAACATGCCCCAATTTTAAAACTGCATATATAAATGTCTACATGTCCCCCACCACACCTTGTGTGGGTTTTCTGACCCCCTGGCCAAGAACTTGCAAAACGTCTAGTCCTTCATGAAAAATATTCCAGATCCATGTCATATATTCTTTGTGTCAAGAACAGTTTGATCCGTAAATATTGGGACATTGACTAGAATTTTGTTCTTTAATTTTTTCATCTAAACTTCTTCAAGATCCAGTCACACAATTGGTATGTAAAAGTCAGACTCTCAGCTTTAGTTTGAAGTTTGTTACATCCAAATCAGATCCGTTTGTGTAGGCTCTCAGTCGTCCAGGTAGTGGTCATTGTAGAAAAAACTTAAATCTTCAACTGGACAAGGTTGGTTGAGTTGAGGACGTTTCACTTCTTGTCGCAGAAGTTTTTTTCTACATCCAAATCAGATGAAGATTTCAGGAATTCCAGCTGATCAAATAAGGTCTCCATGACGTTCAAAGTATTGGAACAGAGGTTGAAAGCCCATCATGATCCATCATTGGACTTTCATATTGTTTTATCTTGTTATAATCCACATTTAGCATTTTGTTAGCCTTCTTAGCAACTCTAAATGTGCCAAATACAGCAGCTTAGATTTGTTTTGATAAACAAAATAAATAACGTCTCAATATTTATGGACCCGACAATATATTCTTTATTGTTTTATCATATAGAGTCTATCGTCTCTCTATCACATATATCCTATAGTCGATGTGTCAAGTAGCATAAGCTTGAATGGGATGTATGTAGGCTTGGATTGGGCCTATGCTACAGCCGCTCCTGTATTATGTGTCTCGGGTCTTCCAGACTTGCTGGCAGTGACACCGGCTCTGTGGTGCGGCACATTGCTCCTGACCTGGCTGTGCTCTTAGTGGGCCTGTTCACCTGGAGACTCAGCTCCAAACTTGGAACTCCTCCTCAGGTATAGTCTTTTGCTTTGATTTCCTCTATCATTTTTTGGGCTGCTGTGGTAATCCCTACTGCTGCTTGTAAGAGTAAGCATAGGTCTGTCTTAGCCCCATGTGTATTACCAAAGCTCTCACAACCTAATAGCTAGTTTTACCGACCCCACTCTAGAAAAAGCAAATTTATAGATAACAATTTGACACTGTTGCTGTAGATTACTCACAAATATGAGGGGAAAAAGTTTTCTCTTACATTTCCATGATGGACGTCTGATGTATGACATGTGGATGGTCAACATTTGTAAATGGAAAAGCATGGGAAATGATGAGAGACTGTGATACACATTGCAGAGAGAGAGTTTGGTCTGTTTTTTATTCCCGGTATGACCTGGTAGTATCCAATTGCTGGGTAGCTGTGTCCAGAAGTTTGAGGCTTGCAGTCCTAACCCCCAGCTTTTCCTTTTTGCGTATAACAGCAAGGAAGAAAGACCTTTCTACCTCTGCTCCATTTCCCCAATCCACTAAAAATATGTATGATAGGGTTCCATGTCGAGACAGGACACACGTGAGGGAGAGCCTTTGAGACAGGAGGAGGCAGCAGGATGTCTGTGATGTCTGTCCAGACATAACTTCATTAGTACAGACTCAGTCATAATCACTTGAGGAACTGCTCGTACGCAAAGTAAAGCATTTGTTTCAATCAGCTCTGTCCCTCTCTTTTACGTAATCAATAATGCACTCACAAACATTACAGTCACATATCAATTCGCAACTGAATCCAATTACCTTTATTGTTTCTTCTAGCACACGCAAAGCACAAGGCGCGAAATGATGTCACTCGCAAAACTATATATATATCTGTGTTTGATCGGACATTAACTTTTTGCACGGGATATGGATTACATTTCTCCGATCGGACAGCCTGGCTTTGTCACCGCACTGAATTGCTTGTCAAACATCAGGCTGTTGTCAAAAGTGACCCCAAATTTTTTCAAAGTTGTAGAGAACTGTGCTGTACTGTGGTGTGAGTCGGGGCTGAAGATGATATATTTAGTTTTTATTTGTTGAGATGGAGAAAGTTTTGCCAGTTTAGTCACGGACAGGATCACAACAAGTTTGTCTAGTCATAGAAATATCTTGTTATAACTCATTTCTATCTCTTATTTTTTTCTATGTGAAAAATAAATAAATACAAGTTTAATATTGATAACTCTAATGTGTCTTGCCTTAAAATGTGCACTGTGAAGTGAAACTTGATGTAAATATAGCTTTGTCAATTAATGTTTAGTTGCTTCTTCAGATTTCTGTGCAGGTTTAGTATCAGTGTATGGGTTAGGGTTAGGGTTACATGTGTAAGCTGAGACACTGAGAAGCCGGTTCTAACATGTTTACAGAGAACGGCTGCATTGATCCATGTTTTTGTTGCTTATTATATTGGCACAAACAGATTCTTCAGTGATAAACTAATACTGGAAAATCTTACTGCTCCTGTCACTGCAATGCAGGCAGGATTGATGTAATTTCCTTGTCCATCGAATGACCTTGTTGAAGACAGCAGAAGGAAAGCACGTTTTAAGCTTAATAATACTCCAGAGAATGTTTGGGGTTTGTAATGCATATTAACTTCCTCAATAATTGCAGTCTTTCTGATCTGATTAATGCACCCATGCAAATTACAATTTCTCTTCATTTGTGATTAATTGTATAGCGCTATTAGAGACTATATGGTTTATGCTTTTGGTAACACGTTTTTACAATATAGATACAGACAGCAACATGTCGTATTTGGGGACGTGGCCAAAGATATTAAATAAAACTAGACAGGGCATGACGCTCCTTAATATGGCAAATGTGGTGGCCATTTTGTGACGGTGAGGCTAATACAAATAGCAAGTACAGTGTTCCCTCGCCACATCACGCTTCACTTATTCGATGTTTCACGGATTTTTTTTATACAGTATTCATTCCTCTAAACGGCATTTCTCACACAGAAAGCACACATTGTGCTTATTCCAGGTTAGCCAGCAGGTGTCACTGTTGCGCCACAGACACCGCAGCATAGCAGCATACACCACAACGCAGAAGAAGCAATAGACCCGGATGTTTTGCTGCTCTTACATCATAATATTAAAAGATCCTTGCTCCAAAGATCCTATGGAGCAGAATGTTCACAGACAGAAGAAGGATTGTAGCTTCAGATCCATTAAACTGGATTTTTACCCAAATGACTCAAAATGAGACTGCAATGTCTCCTGGAGCAGGCGGAGGAGTGAGAGAGTGGTAATCTCCGTTCAATAAATGTTTTTTCAATAGTTTAAATAATGTTAAATTCATGTTAAAATAGTCTAAATGTCAATCAGTCTATTCAACCCCTTATTAATGTTACAGTATAAAGAGTGTCAGGAGGAATTATAAAGCCTTAACATGTATTTAAATAGTGAAAAAATAAAAGATTGCTACATCGCAGATTTCGTTTATCACGTGAAGTTTCCGGAACCAAACCCCCGCGATAAACGAGGGATTACTGTAATGTAAAAATGAGAACATGGTTTCACCAATAAAATGTCAGAATTTGAGATATAGTATTTTGTTTTCATTTGTTGAATTGCTAGTTGAGGTATCTCTGTCAAGACATACGTATTTACTTCGAAATATCAGAGTAAATATGTCACTTTAAGAACTGTTTTTGTGTAGCCTTGGCACTCTTTTGCCCCATTAATTCAACTGTTTGCAGCTTTCACTGTCTCCAGTTCACTGGTCAGATAAATATTTGTTTCCTTTTCTGTCAACAATGTGGTCCAAGCAGGGTCTATAAGACAAAAGATGAACAATGTCGTTCCAGACAAAGAGCTTTTCTTTAGATAATCTCTGCTTAATGTTAAAAATACAATAACATTGTTAAAAGGTGAAATGTATGCATATGTTTGATGTCAGTGTATAGTATACAGTTGTGTCATACAGTGTTGAATAGTAAGAAAATCAATGTAAAATGTCAGCAAATATAATCACAGTCTGTGCAATTTAAAAACTAAAATGATGATAATCCATTTTATTGCAAGAGTAAAAATAAGGCCAGTCAGTTTTTACAATAAAGTTCTGAATTAAAAAGAAAATAGGCATATAAAAAAGTGCTGATTTCTATTCATTTACATTGCACTTGGTTTGAACGGCCAGTCACAAGATGGCTTCCCTGTTTGTTGTTTGTTCCAATGGATTAGTTTGGCAATGCCCCATCTAGAATTTTATTCAAAATTTTGGTTGTTGGCTTTGAGGGGGAAGAACGTCGGAAATCATAATTTTTTCATTCCTTTTAGACATTTTTCTGGCATTTTTGCACACCGAAAAAACAGTTATCTATGAATGTTTTGACTCCGAAGATGGTCCTTGGATATACAACTTATGCAGACTTTAGCAGACTTGTGTACTCGTGGATTTGTGAAACCTCATCATCACGCACCCCAAGCCCTGTTCCATTTCAAAGTTTGCTGCTTAGCAAGTCCACTGGAAATCCTCGGATGAAGGACTAGCTCCGCCCGTTTTACCTAGCATGCATCAGAGAAGGCCAAGGATCTTTCATATTCGGAGGAGGCTCGTGCAGACTCGGCCAGATGTATTTCCCACAATCCCTTTTTTATTGAGCACGTGGGTCACCAGGAGCCTCCTCCTGCGGGCACCGAGAGGACAGCAGCGAACTTCAGCTTACCATGTGCATGTAAATAAACACAGCGCTGTAACCGAATGAAGAGTCTTTCATTCTCACAGAAGTTTCGGATCTGGACGGTTTTACTTTGTATCTAAGCACATGAGCTGAATCAAACTTGGATAATTTTAACATCATTGCTTTCATTTTCTCACAATGGTCAGCAGATTAAATTAAAGCTGTAATGTCGTAAATAGGCTTATTTAGGACAAATGCAGCTTGCTTTTTTTACTGGTGGGCTGCCTTTTTCCTCCACAGTATTAATGTGTTTTTCTTCTTATGAAAACCCTTGCCTAACATTGCCTAACAGACTAAGCAAAACAAACGTTGCAGTGTTTGCTGGTTTTACCTTTTAAATTTAATTTTGCACAACATTAACTAAAACAATCAGTTTTACATTTCAAATTGGCCTATTTTATTCTGAAAATAACAGTCATTACATACAAAAAGCAGGCATTCCTGGCCTTCTCACTTTAAATACTGTTATTTGACTCTGGGGACAACATCTGCTCTTAAAGCGGACACCACATTTTTATATTTTATTTTATTTTAAGTCTTGTTTATTCATGTTCATGTTTTATTTTTTGTTCAAGGGTTAGCTGTTGACTAATTTTTGGCCTGATTTTTAGAGCTTTCTGTCTCCCCAAAACAAGTAAAAATAGTAATAATTAAAGCCGATCGCAGCTTTAAAAGCGCTCACCCCTGGCGCAAGTCCCTCCTTTTTGACTGCCCTGATGCCATGCTCCCCCAGTGGCACAATCACCAAGTGCCACTATCGACAGGTCTCATATCCGTCTGCAAATCCGTTTATATAAGACAATATAGTTGACAGTCTCCAGCTGGTGGTGCTATAGCCTGGGTCATCACTGTGGTCATGTGAATTGACTCATGCTGAGCGAAATCTGTTTACGTTGACATTTTTTTGGTCGGCCTCCCTTAGGCCTAATGTCAAGTGCCTCTTTGAGGGGGCGCTGCCGAGCCATCTTTTGATTTTTTTTCTTGTGGACACAACTCAAAATTAGAGCTTGCAAAGCTCGCAAAGCTCTAATTTGTCAAAGCTTGCAAAGCTCATATTTTTCAGAGCTGGCAAAGCTCTAATTTTTGGCTTTTCTCACTTGCAAATCGGTGTTTGTTTTGAATTGTTGCCATTTCGGTCTCAAGACGCGAAACGATTTTTTGCCTTTTATTTTCAGGCAAAAAAGAAAAAGTTACAGTTACGGGTCTTTGATATTTGATATATTGTTCCCCATCACAGAGAAGGCCAGTGTGATTTTTTTGAAGACTCTATAAACCACAATTTTTAAAGAGACAACGAATGCGGGGGCGCCACTGAGTCATTTTTTTAGCGAGAGGTTTCAAATGGATGCCATTACGTCCAGCTTGCGATTGTGTATATGGCGTCTATTGGTCCATTCCAATCTAACAAACTTTAAGATGTCTGTAACTTTTCGGTCTCCAGACGCGATTACAATTAGTTCCTCGAGGGACGCTGCTTGTCCCGAGCTCGGGTCTAATAATAATTTCGACAGATATTGTAATTATTGATTTACTTTGCATATTATTCCGTCTCTAAACATCATTGGATTCATTGCATTCATTCACTATTAAAATATTTTCTCAATTAAAATATAGATAATTTTTTAAGTTTTTTTTTTGCATAATGTATATCAATTCATAAAAAATATATGTATTTTTAAAATAAATAATAAATATAATAATACATTTAATAATAAATACAATTTATTAATTCAACACATGTATTTATTTATATATTATTTTAATATATTTTTTAATTAGTATCGACAGCAAATTGATTCTAAAAGTCTAAAATCTCAAAAGCATATTTTCATTTCACCTGCAGAGTAACCTTTTATTCATTTATATATATTTCCTTAGGTGTTTACATGGGAGCACAGATACTCCACAATGTTGCGCACCTACAGGTTGTGATGCCACCAAGTTGGATTTGTCCCAATACTTAAAGTATGCGAAGTCCGCGCTTGCATACTCCACAAGTCCATTCTCCGAGTGCTCTCTCCTGAGTACAGGGCATGCAGACGGAGAATTGAGAAACGGCCATAGACTATAAATCAATGGACTGCTGATACAATACTACTTCCTAAAACTATAAAGAAATGGCAGCTGGCTCCGGAAGTTCCTTTCCCATCGACTTTCCATTGCAACATTTAAAAAAAAAAAAGGCTTGTCATTTGTATCTTCACGTGTTTGTGATAGCAGCGCAATACCATCCTTTTGCTTTTTTATGTTTATTTTCGTCCTATTTGTTAAAATGGTGGAGTGGGATCTAAAAAGCCCTCCAAATTGCTAGCATAAACGAGCTTCATTAGCTCACGCTGAATGCTATGGAGGAAGCCATGCCTCCAGCAGTCCATCAACAGTCTATGGCAGGGGTGCCCACACTTTTTAGGCTTGCAGTCTACTTTCAATGCCAGCGAGGTCCAGAGATCTACCTACAGATTTATATGAAGGGCACAAGGGGGGAGTTTTTTCAGGGAATTATTAATTACATTTTTAAACAATGTGAAATCAACATTGATAAAAAAACTAAACAAAAATGCATAAAACAAAACAAAAAATCAACTTAATAAATGCAGCCTAAAAGTGTTTGTGATAAAGCATAACATTAGTTCAAGGAGCCTACAGGAGCCATTGTTTGAGTTACAGGAGCTCCATGGTAACGCTCAGGGGTGGAGCTTTAGATTCGATAAAGTCAGTTTTTTTAGCCGCATCTAACAACAACAAACGACTTTTTGAAGGACAGAAATAGAACGGACAGGTCGAGGAATGCATTCTATGTCTCGACCTGCTTCCCTTTTCTCTTCTCTTGTTTTTTCGAGTGTGCGTGTGAGCGGAGCATGTGTGTGTGGCTGGAGCATGGGCGTGTGGGCGTGGCATGTGCGGAGCATCACCGTCTCTCACGTAGGGCTGCCTCACACTAGCCGCACTCCTGATCTATGGTCACTGTACAGGACCTGAATTCAGGCGCAGGTTTTGTGTTTTTGAAGCCGCAGAGTTAACAAAACAAAATAAAAAAACCTTATAGTACAGACTTAAACTGGTTTGTAGTTTCAATTTTGAATATTTAGGTGTTTTCTGCAGTAAATATTTGATAGCCGTGTGTGTGTGTGTGTCTGTGCCACAAGCAGGAGGAAGATGTGGTGCTTGGACCTGAGGTTGTGGGTTCTAATTCGGAACAGAGCCGGATCGTGCTGGAACTGGACTCACTGTTCAGGCAGATCAAAAGCTGGGCCACAAACCTAAGCTTGACAGGAGGCCGAGTCCTACTGACTGCGCTGCTGGGTCTAACAGGTGAGGAAATCTGCACATCTCCACACATATATGCATTATGTAGTTTTATTGGTTTTTACGGTTTTAATGCACAATGTGGAGTCTAGAACACCACCATAGGAAAGCTTTGATTGCTTCTCTTCTCATTTAGTACCTTGTGTTCCATTTACTGGATGTTTTTTTATTTGTTCTTCACATCCCTGCCTCATTTCATCTCCTCTTTTATTTGTTGTCGATCAGTTCAATCATATTTTTTGTCTCAATAAATGACTTCTATTTTTTTTACGTCCGCAAAGTAATATTGTATATTTATATATAAACAGATTAGTAATTCTACTTCTACTTTGAAAACTTAAATGTTTTCTACAGCAATTATTTCATTCAACTAAAAATATGACGAGCAATTTTTACTTGTACTGGAGTAATATGTGACCTGTATTATCTGTACTAGTATAGGGCTGTAGCCTGGTTAACACCTGACTATATCACAAGTGAGATTTAGTCTGGGGAAGAAGCTAAAATGAGGCGTGGTTAACGACCGTCCAGAGCCGTTTATTGGCCGATACAAGTGTCTGTCATAAGCGCCTGTACGTCGCTGTTACGATACCTTCCAGGCGACTATGTTTCCCAATTGAAAATAACGAGACCCGACCTCAGAGCCTTTTGGCTGAATAAACTTGTATGTAAACACAACGGCTAATGCTATAACAGGAGCTACTACGATGCTAATGCTATAACAGGACCTAATACGATGTTATGTGGACTTTTTCTCTCCGTAATTCCCAGTTTGAGTGGCTCCTATGCATTTTTCTCAGTTGGAAGTTTCCTAGTTCCCACTTGCCTGGAACGCACCATTAGCCACCCGCATCCGCCATACCTGATGACGTTTGCAGCGCGACGGAAATTAGACGAGGGAGAACATGGCTTATTATAATATATATTTTTAAAACACGGTCTAAAGCTACATCGAAAGAGAGCTTTCTGTTTCTGCCATCTTAGATACAGAAGCATAAAAAAACTACAAGCTCAGAGAGTGATGGGCATGCCCAGGCTAATAGGGCTAGGCAATATTAACAAAAATGAATATCTCTGTGGAGGATAATTTGTGTTTTTATTATCACCTCTTTGTTTTACACTGACATTTATTTAGCATTTGAAATATGTAAATGGTAAATGGGTTCAATTTATATAGTGCTTTTCCACCTACAGTAGGCACTCAAATCGCTTTACATCAAACAACCACTGACACTGGAGGCAATTAGCTTGAAGTGTCTTTCCCAAGGACACAACGACAGTATGCACCTGCAGGAGTGGGGATCGAACCGCCAACTTTACGATTATAAGATGACCTGCTCTACCATCTGCGCCACTGTCAAACCCAATTATTTTTACAACATAGTATTGCCAAAAAATGTTCAATGAATAATAATAAATACTGGTGTGGGAAAATAACTGTGACTGTGACAACCATAGTAGGTACAGGCATAATAATATGATAGAACTTAATAACCCTTACCATTTATTGCCCTGGTCCTGCCCGGGTCCGCTGGTCCGAGACGGACCTACGTGCATGGTGCGCATGGACAGGGAGCCTTGGCTGTGCCGAGCCTGCGCGCAGCGGGCCAGGAGCAGCGCTGGAAGCTCCCGCCGCACCGCAAGAGAGATCGACACGAGTCCGCCTTTTTGTTTGAATTGAATCTGGAGTCTCCCGCCGCCCTGGAAGCGTGCGGTGGGAACGTAGCATAAGATACGGAAGCAAAACAAACTACACGCTCAAAGTGTCGAAAAGTACACGTCATCAGCTTGTCCCGCCCTGCTCTGTGATTGACGGCCAGACATACTGGATGCTACATGTAGCATGCTAGCCTTCATTTCCAGATCTTGACTCAGAGAGAAATGAAATGCAGCGGGAGGAGGGGTATAGGCGTGCCCAGGCTAATAATATCCCCTCAACGTCTTTTTTCCTATAGAATGGAAGAGTCTGAACTAGACAAAACTACCCATTATGGTGTGACAGTAGAAGAACTTTCATACCACACATAGGGTCTTGCTGTGTTACAGCAGATTAACCACTTTCAAATGATCAAATGGTAAATAGCAACATTTTTATATAGCGTCTTTCTACCTGCGTTAGGCTTTAACTTCAAGGAACCAGTCACCAAGGCAAGGAGGGTGAAGTGTCCTGCCCAAGGACACAACAACAATGTGCACCTGCGGGGTTCAAACCGCCGATCCCTTGGTCACAAGACGACCCACGCTACTAACTGTGCCAAGATTTATATTTGTCATCTGCGATGCTGTATATATTAAAGATCAAAGTGTGAACATTCAAAAATCTTAAGATTGCTCACAGCAAAAACAGAATCAGAATCCTAAACCTGCATTAATCATTAAAATAATCAATGCAAATTAAAGTGCAAGCACTGATCCAAAATACTATCTCAAACTTGTAGCAGAAAAACTCACAGCAGACCAAAACCAGTGTCGCATATTTTAATAGCATTGCTCAAATCCAACGGAGTATTCTTTCAAGGGGGTGCGAAGGGTCTTAAAGCATGTGGAGGATGTGGGGAACCTTCCAGAAGTCACTTCAAGTATGAGTTTTCCAGGAAGAAGCTCACATCCTGTCCAGAACTTGACTAAATGATTCAGCTCTCCAGGTGTTGCTGTAAAGTAGAAGACTGTGTGTACAATTGTGTGTACAATGAATGAGTTAGTTGTGATATTACATTATCCTGAACACTGACATAAAATTATTAACCAACTATCTGTAATAAACTGTTGAAGAAAATCACACACACACACACACACACACACACACACACACACACACACACACACACACACACACACACACACACACACA
>JAADKR020380582.1:0-14006 GCA_011763505.2 Lythrypnus dalli | reverse complement strand
GGCAGCGAGAGGGGCTTCGGCGTCTTCGTGGAGTCTGTGGAGGAGGGCAGCAAGGCGGCCGAGGCGGGGCTGAAGAGGGGGGACCAGGTCAGGACAGCTTTCGTTTGACCTGTCCTTCAGCCACTTCTGCTCTAGATCTCGAGCCAGGACCTTAGTCAGAGCTGCAAGGCTGGAATGGAAAGTCCAGCAGAAAGAGCATTGTGTCTTAAGGGCATTTTAAAAACTTATTTTTAGTTTAAAATATTAACCAAAAACACAAAAATTTTATTTTTTTATTTTTGTCATTTAAATTCAAATAGAAAAGACAGGAATTCTTCTCTTGTGTATGGTTCAGAATAAGACTTGAAATTTCACACTCCAAAATGATGAAACTGAAGCATACATTTAGATCTGTCACGATAATTATTATATATCAACACATTGTTCCATACATCACAAATAAACAATACATTTTTGTGCTCAAAAAATATTGTCAATACATGCATTTTCATTTTTCCTTAATTTTTGGATCCTATTTTTGCGATACTATAATAATTTTAACTCGTTTTACAGAGTTTCATGTTTATTGTAGCTTGTCTATTATTAAAGAGTTGTTAGGAAGAACTCTCCCAAGTTCTTAAATATATACTTTTAAGAACTTGGGAGAACTGATATTTCCATTTTTGCAGATAGTTTCAGTAGCATCATGTAGACCTGAATAATATTGTTTTTTTTTTGTGATATTTTCTTGTCTTAATATATCAGCTTCATATTTATTTACAGTGGCCTATATCTGCTTTAATGATCTTAGTCATTCAATTTAGGCACCACGGTTATAAAAGAATTTAGTCTATAATTTTGTTTATTATGATATTTTCTGAGATGATTTATCGTCCTTTATAAAATTATATTGTGACAGGTCAACACAAGTTCATGGTTTATGGTTTCCTTGTTTAAACTCATATTTCAACAAAAGCTTTCAGCCACAGAATTAAAACCCGCAACCAATTTTGGTTCCGTGGGCGAGAAACTAGATGCATGCATGAAAACACTTGACCTCAGAGGAAGTAGGTAAAACTGCTTTAAGGTCAGAGGTTATTTCTGAGAACAAACCATGTCTCTGAGTGATCTGAAACTGTTCATAAGGCTCATTTTGGCTCACCTTAAAAAGAATTTGAAGGTTCCCCACTGAAGAATGAGTCATATGCGTTGTGGTGATTTCCTCTTTTTTGTCTTGGTGATTCTTTCAGATCATGGAAATCAACGGGCAGAACTTTGAAAACATTTCCTTGACAAAAGCGGTGGAAATAATCAGGAACAACACACATCTGTCGCTGACCGTCAAGACCAACATTTTTGGTAAGAACAGTTTTAATATGATTATGCACAGAATGACAAAATGAGGAAAACAAGCTGCTTTTGATAATTAAAGTATTTTATTTACACAATATGAGATTTACTTTGGGACCTCGCAAAAAGTGAATTTACATCAGGACAATGGTAATTCACAAATGTTTCGGAAATAACACTGCGTAGTTTGTCATAGCATCACAATCGTTTTGCTGTAAATCCTGTTCTAACCATCAGAAAAATAAAACATCCTGTACTAAACAAACTTGTTCTCTTTCAAGTCTTCAAAGAGCTGCTGAGCCGGGTCATCCATGAGAAGAAAAATGGCGGACCCCACATCCCCAAAATCCAGGAGAAGAAGGGTAATCGCTTCTCCATCCCCGACCTGCCCGGAGACATGGAATTCCCCACGGACCACAAATGCAGCAGGAAAATGAAGGCCAACACTGTGACCGGGGGACGCAACAGGATACGGAAGATGCTGGAGAAAACGCGCTTCAGCATTTTACCGCCAAAACCATTCAGGTGAGAGCTGATGAGTGGTGTGACGAGAGAGGAAGAAATTGTGCAGTTTGATGGGAAAGACTAAACAAAAGATATTTTTTCCCTTTATATTGGTAATAATTTAAAGGAGCTTGCATATGGAGGTCAAAAACAGATTTAAGACATTATTGTGGTGCCTCAGCATTGATTTGATACGTCTTTACTGTGATCTTGTGACCAGCTCGTTTCCATGGAGATCTTGCTTTTTTGGTTTAACTACAGGTATCCAAACATCTTATTGTGATTAGCCCACTGGCTTGTATTGCTAATATGTTTATGTTTTCTAGTAGCCTCGAAAATTATGGATATCTGTAATAAGAGCAAGTTACTATCATTATTTTCTGAACTCTATAGATAGGGGGACAGGGGGAGGAAGTCTGTTGTGGAAATAATCATAAAAAATCACTCTTGTCAGTCTTTTTCGGGTCCTTATGAATGTTTTGACACAGCAGGACACATCTAGATTTTTGTTTGGTAGTTATACATCCATAAATTGGGAATTGTTATCTTTAAACATGACCAAAGAGCGTGGACGTTCCCGAAGATGCTTCCTGTATCTATTGTTTCATGGAATGTTCCACAGTGCGGCCTTCGCCATCGTCGGTGCTGCCACTCATCCGCGAGATATTGTCCTCTCTGCGTCGGAGAATATTCAAAGTAATTGTGCGGAACAGAGCTCGCATTCAATATTTGTCCAATAACGCGCGGCTACAAACCTGATTATCCCCCATCATTTCACGGCTGCTCGAGTCTCGTTACAGCCTCACGCCGCAGCCTCGATGGTGAAAGAGCCGGTTTTAATTTCCTCACTGAATGCATTTTCACATTGGGTGAGCTCACAATGTCATACAGGTCTCACACATAGAGTTGCAACTATCGAAGTGTGTGTTATCCCACTATGAGTTAAACACTTTGTGAGAGAAAGAGAATATATCGATGGTCCTGCAATGACGCTATCAAACATTCAGAAACGTAACCCGAACGTCACTCCCTTCCCCAGGTTTGCGGAAAAATATGATGTCTAAGATCAGTCCACAGTTGGGAAAAGGTTGAGTACTACTGCTCTACTACATAAGGATAATACTAGTAAAATACTTCAAGTGCATGAAAGTAAGAAGTCGTCCTATAGGTCAATTCAAAATCCTGACCAGATCAGGCAATATTTCAAATTTCTAAACTTAAAACATCAACGCTGAGGTACACAAAGGAATATTGCAAACCTCAATTAAATATGATATGTCCTGTTTAAAAGTACACTTCATTGAATTCAGCAATTTTAGTCCTCAGTGATTGTGAAAATAATTTATTTTTAAGTCAACAGAGTCATTGATCGAAACATGGAATTAGCCAACAAACCCAGCCATCCATGCCTTTGTAATCACCACAAACATTTCCAAAACCACGCTTTGATTTTGACGCAGATTAAAATGCTAGTGAACCACAATACCTTTTTGTTATTCTGTCTCATCTTGTGCCAGAACACCAGCGCTAACAGGAGTGACTGAAGCAAACCATGCTGTAGTTTTAATACTGGTTTGGATGAGTTTTGGCATGAATTTGGCACAGTATTTCCAATCTATATTCAGCGTTAGGGCTAAGTTTATTTCTTATTACCACAACCTAAATGAGTTGTGTCTGTATACGTCAACATTATTATTTTGCAGTATGTTTCACAGCTCTAGTAAAACCGTTTTTCTCTACATTAACCTGTCAGAGTCTGGCCACAGTGGCTCGTATTGACGCCGGTGCTGGATTTACCGAGGACAGATTGGAAAGCTATAGACAAAGGTTTGGCTGGAAGTCACTGAGCGTCACGGACAAACGCAGGTGATTTATGGAGATGACGATACGTGTCCCCAGATGCCGATTCTGTCCTACGTCCTCGTGCCAGAGACAGACTATTTTCTGTAATGGCCTTAACATTTGACTCGATGTTAAGTAGCTAAATGTGACTCTTCGGATTTGCGCAATGTTAGATAATTTCTGTGAACGTTTGTGCCACCCATTTTTCTCTTTAGTGTTACTAAGAGTTTCTAAAATTTTAAATCTCAGCAATCCCGTAGACTTAAGGCGGCACACGACTTGATTTTTCACACAGTGGTCAAGGTTGAGATTCTTAGAGACATCTTAGCTTTCCTGCACGAGTAAAAAAAAAAAAACGACCAAACTCCCGCTGTGATGTGTATTTTGCGACGTTTTTTTCCCCTGCAAATCTTGTCATCTCTTGTCTTCTCACACGCGTTTTCATTCATAAATTTTGACGTTTTTTGGATCAACGTCACCCTTTATTCCCTTTTGACAAGAGAATAATGTCAAAACATGGTTTCAAGCTCCAAATAGTCGATTTTGCATGATATGTCTCTGTTTAATGGAATGCTTACAAATCTATAGAAGGAATATATGAATTAATCTTTTACATTTGAGATATATAAATGTTTGCGCTTTAAATTTAACGTGCCACAGTCTGTATAAAGTCTGGTGCAAAACGTAATCCACTTATGCGATAAACAAAGACGGAGACTTGTTTCCTGTTTGTTTCTATGCAGGAATAAGTCTGTGTGCTTTTCTGCTTATGCTGCACCTCTGTCCAAACTAATGTGTATTCTCCGGCGCAGCCTGGGTCTGGAAGGGCCACGTCTTTTGTAAACACAAAAGCTTCTCAGACCGATGTTTCAGCTTTGATTTCTTGTTTTTCATTTTTCCTGTCCACGCTTTTCAATGTTGTCCCTCTCCCGTTTGCATTTTCTGCTGCTGCAGGGGCCTGTTTGGGTAAGACGTTTGGGAACATTTCCCATTTGCCAAAACATTTTACTCCACTTTCAATCTGCTCAAAGTTCACGTCATTTACCTGCCAGTTACATTTTTCTTACCCATTGCCTCAAAATTTTACTCTTCTTTTATTACGCAATTTGCATTATAGCTTTTTTTTTTTCTTCTTCAAACTCATTAAAATCATTTACATTTTTACCAACATACTTTACATTTTCCAGGGTGAATAATAGTAACAACAAAAAAGTACAATAGGATAATGCCGCATTCCAGGCAAATTATAAATGGTAAATTTCCAACCTTGGTACAGCGCTCAAACTGGTAATTCTAACTTGTAAACTCAGAGATGATCAAAGTGGTCAGAGTTCAGATACAGTACTGTACTGGCCAACAGAAAGTTGGTGCATAAAAAATATTTAGCATGTTTTTATTTTATTTTTTTTGTTTTTATTTTTTATTTTATTGCATCTGATGTGAAGAAATGTTAATATAAAGTTCTCATCTCATTAGCTAACATTATAGCATTGGCTTTATTGTTTACATGCGAGTTTATTCAGGTGGAACGCATTGAGGTCAGATCTCATAAGTTTCAAGTGGGAAAAATCCAATGAGGTGAAAGCAGAGATGGTTTGTTTGATTTTTTTAATTATTTTTTTTAGTATTTTTGTTGCTGTTTTTCCTCCTGTTGAGCTGTGTCGTCATGTCTCAGCAGTTTGCTCTTCTGCAGCAGCTCATGAACAGAGTCACTCAGAAGACGGGCTGAGGGCTCCATGCATATCCATAGAGCATAAATGAGCTTTTAGTCCTGGCCTAGATCCTGGCTTTGATCTGAAATGGTTCCTGACAGGTTTAACCATATAACAGGCAGCATCAAAGAGTGTGACAAATGCATATCCATTACTGAAAAAGGGAATATCAGGAATGTGTTCAAGGCGAGACACTGCAGGTGAATAGGGAAAAATATGAATGTATATCAGCTTGAAGCTTATGCTGTAGATTAAATGACATACATGTGAGACAATGTTTCTGACATTTTGTTTTTCTAGAAAAATAATGCATTTTAAGAATACAGATACCTAATATTGCCAATATTTTTGCGGACAAAATCTGAACAATGGATTGAAAAGTGTTTTTTTCTTTTATTCTTCAAAAAAGAGAAAGCACTTTTTTTTTTCAATCCAATGCTTTCTTTAACCTCAAGTTCACTGTAGAAATGAGGTAATCTTTTGTGCGTACTCCACTTGGCTCTAAGCATCCTGCCGATTGTGTCCATTAATGTAAAGGTTGAAGTTTGCATATCCCTGAGTGGCTCTTGGAGCCGGTGGAGCAGGCGCCTGTCTATCTGACTGAATGCTAAGTACCACATGCTAATTCGTGCTAATGTATTCTTGAGCTTAAAGGAGGGAGGGATGTCCATCCATATTTCACTCAACCAACAGCAGGACCATCATTCCGATTACAACCATTTGCATAGTTTTTTGTTGTTGTATTCTTTGCAGTACATTTCCAATATCAGCTTGTTTATCTGTTGCAATGTTGATCATATTTGTCTCATCAGTCTGTTGCACAATGTGTGCACTACTGAAGTATAATATATCTGGTCCATAAATATCGGGACAGTGACCAAAAAGTTGTTATATGTTTTTTAAAAGTTCTTCAAGCTCCAGTCACATAAATGTTATGGTCTTAGAGTGCACACTTTCAGCTTTAATTTTGAGAATAATCACATCCAAATCAGAGGAAGAATTCAGGAAGTACAGCTCTCCAAAATGACCGCTCTCTTTTTATTGGGACAGAAGCTGAAACACCAACATGATCCAACACTGGACTTTCTTTTTTTTTTTTTACCTTGTTCAGCACTTTGAGTAACATTAGTTATTTTAAATGTGCCAAAGAATGTAAGTATGAAATGACTTGATAGGAATAAGAGAACTGCTGTAAAGACCTGGCACAACAGCTTTGAGGAGCAATCCCAGGACTTGGTTTTGTCCATGAGCTCCACAAGTCACACAGTCACTGCACAACACTTTCCCTTTTGAGCCTCTGAAAAAGAGACAGTTTCTTGTTTGAATTGTGTTCTACAAATAAACCTGCCTTGCCTTGCCTTGTTCACTCATGTGCATTTCACAATTTCTGACACTCTCAGACCTGGACGGTGGGACATGTTTGGTTTACATAAAGATCTGTCAAAATGCAGAGCTCTCAGTGTGCAGCCGACACACTGTTATAACTCTCACTGTGACAGACGTGTTATTTAAGTCATATTGGTCTCTAAAGGCCTTTGCAGTTCTCATGTATTATTTTAAAAGCCTGACTAAGTAAGCACATGATACTTAACATGCGTACGCAAAAGGAGATACTTTTTCTTCATGGGAGTATTTATCATGCTTTTGCAAACTTTAATACGGTTTTCAAGTTCAATTTCATTATACCTTTCAGCTGAGTCACTATTTTTTTCAGTTGTGGCACATTTTCTGCACTTACACCTGTTTTTGTCCTACCTGCCAGTCTCTTTCTCACGTACAGTATGCACATGCACATTTTATTATTTCCTGAACCCTTCCTCTGATCTGGATGTGAATGCTCGCAAATTAAAGCTGAGCGTCTGCACTATAATCCCAAATGAAATATGTGACTGTAGCTTGGAGAACTTTGGATAAACAAATGAAAGCACCATCCCAATATTAATGGAACTGACTGTAAGACTGTGATGTTTCAACCGGGAGAGACTTGAACAGAAACCGAAATGAGTGCATAGTTTATTGAAAGAGTACACTTTAGCTTAGCTTTAGCTTAAATCCTCAACAAAAGTGGGAGGGGGAAGGAGATGGAAAGAAAAAAGGGCTAATGGTTCTGCTGCTCCAGTGGAGACGGAGTGAGAAAAGGAAAGGCAATTAAAAGATTCAAAGGAGAGGACATATCAATTTTTGTAGACTTATCTTGAAGTTATTAACAAACCACATGTAATATTGAAACAAATGGCAAAACTATACTTTGAGTGGCACAAGGTTCTGGGTTTGATTCCCTGGTGGTAGGGTTGCCAGCTGTTTTCCAATGCGAGATATGCTGCTTATAGCATAGTTCTTGATACAACTTCCTATTTTGAAGGACAAAATCTTTAATCATCAATTGTTTCTGTGGTCCACATCATCAAAGGGCTATGTATTTATAAAGCGTATTAGATACATTGGATAAAAAATAAATAAATTGGACTTTCCTTGTTAGCTAAAGATAAAATACTGTTTAGGCCTTTTTTCCAATCAAGATTAGAAAGGAAGAGGAAATGTCGTCTCCCTGGTTGAACCTCGACTCTGCTTTCCTGTTTCTTGGTTGTAATCTCTCTGTGTTTGTGCTGATGCAGTGACGGAGGCCTGGGACACTCCCAGGACGACAGTATCGTGGGGACCAAACAGTGCAGACACAGCGTGGCCATCATGCCCATCCCCGGGAACCTGTCGTCCAGCAGCCCCGACCTGTTCCAGCCGGCGTCCAGCGTCCTGGACTTCTCCAATCCTGCCGGTACGACCACCTCCACGCCACATTCATGATAAATGAACTGCAATGGTTCCATCATTTTGGAAACCATATTTTCTTCAGTAGAGCTTTTTATCATATGCTTTCTTGCCAGTTCTTTATTGTTGCCTTCATGAGGTTTGAGAGGTCTTTTTGCGACACTTTTTGCGTTAACTTTCTCGAATAAGAAGCCCCAATTCCATTCAGTTCTTATTTATCTTATCTTATTTATTATCAATTCTACTACATGTAAATGCAGAGAATGGAAATGATGTTCCTCTCCCTCTGATGCATAGGACAATAGTTATAAGAGCAATACCAATTACATATGTGCACAATAGGGGGCTGCAGTGAGAGGGAAGGGGAGAGTTCAGCTTCTCATCTGAAATCTAAAAAATCTCAAAAGATCTCTACATTCATTAATGATTTCTAATGAGGCTTTGATATCTCCTAAATGTGGTCGATGGTTGACAGCTTAAAACATCTGGTTTGCTCATAATTTATGATATTTGATGGCTAATGCTAACAGCTATAGGAAATGACATTGAGCAGACTAAAAGCTGCTGAGAATCTTACCGGACTCGCCGTCTTGCTAACTATACATATTTTCAGCAACAGCATCAAATAGATAACGGCTTTTCTATGATTTATATGATTAGGGCATGCAGATATAAGCTACAATAGCATTATGGCTGGCATTCCCTGTTATATGTACAAATTTGGGGCATTGAACCATTTTAATCACCTTTGCCTCTGTATCTTTATTTGGTAGAAAACTAATCCTAATTTGGCAATTGTTAGGTAAGGAGCAATTGGTGCAAGAGTAGTTCATTTCCTTTTTGCCCCTTTCACAACAGGCAGTCTGTTGTTTCTGTCACAAATGCTGCATGTGTATCTAAATTCTCTAAAGAAATTAAAAAAATGATTATTAAGGGATTGCAGGTGTAGAAAAAACTCCAATTTATGTATTCAGTTTGAAATAAATCTGAACTAAATGCCTATGGTCAGTTTTTATCAGAGGGCTCTAAAAAGAGTGTACAGACAAGTCCATTAAGGTGAATTCCACTTGTTGAGCTCGTCACAAACCCAGTCCTTTCACGTTTTCAATCATCTCTGCGCTGTTTGTTCCACTCAACCTTCCACCTTTTTCCTATTACACTGGAAAAGACTCTCTTGTCAGATACTAGACACACCCCGGTAATAAATGATCACTGTTTCACTTTGAAAATCACACAAAGACAACCCCAGTAAAGACAACTATTACATTTATTAAGGCAAAAAAACAAAAAAACATTCGGCCTTACTCTGTTAGGATTCTCAAATATATACAAAAAAATTGCATGGTGCTGAAAAAGTACATCAAATCCTGATTTATCATTGCCCGAGTTATTAGATGCAGAAATGCACCGGCGAACACATTTTGAGTTTTCAGATCTATACATCACCCAAATATTAAATCCTAGACATTTCAGATTGGAGCCAAAGCTTTAATATGAAAACCCTTCCATTTCTCCGGCTGAATTACTTTCACAATATTTTCCTACAGCAATCAGACTTTTTCTGTGTCCCAACCCCTGGATAATGTGCTGAGCTTGTAATTTATCAGAAACACTACCTCCATTAACTTTGCGATTTTATGTGAGCGCCGTAAATACTGTCTGCAGTTCTAATCATTCGAGGCAGGATGCTGTTTTTCATCTTTATTTGGAGATGTTTAAATTAAATGTCAAGTCAGGAATCACTTTTTGAGGATGTTTTTTACACTTTTGGTACTTGCTATGAGTTACAGCTGTGAGACATGATTATTTAACCCTTCGATGGCCATAACTCTGGACGTTTTTATTAAGACCAATTTTTGTTTCGCTTTTACTTTTACTTAAGACTCACTTTTCACACCATTCTGAATGTGTCTCCTCTTCTTATTGGCTGCTCCACTCACAAAATATTGCACTAACTTTTAACCCTGCCCCCAAAACAGTAATGTTATGTCAGTGAGTTACACCTCATTTTGAAATAAATTGGGTCCAAAATTAAAGCAATAAAATACATAGTATGTTTTTCTTTTAAAGTAATGGTAAGAGTACCGTTAAAGCACTTTGTCAATAAAGGAGTAGCCTTTCCTCTCTATTTCTATTTTTATTGGTTGATTCCAATATAATTTATTCATATTGCACAGCTTCATGATATTAGATGGAGTTCTTTCAGCTGAGTAGTTTATCTCCATTGGCAAAATCAAGTACTTTGACGATCACTGCTTGTAAGTGCTAAAATGATTCATAAATCTAAATTGAACTGATTTTTGAGATGAGAGCTCCTTTTGTGAGCTGTTCTGTGCAGGGAAGTCTTTAACCACTTGACTCTGTGCTCTTCTGGCTTCTCTCTGATTTTCCTGTCTTCTTTCCCTCTGCTCTCGCCAAAGCCCTGGGACTGTACTGTGAGTATTAACATCACTCTTTATTTGTGCTTCACTAAATCTTCTAAAACTCATCTTTATGTTTATTATTCACATTTTTGCAAAAGGCTTTTATGAACTCCCCTACTTTTCTGATTGATTTGTTTAGTTTCCATGTTTTCTTTGTTTACTTTGTTAAAAATCACACACAGAGACGTTTCACAATATATATTAGGCAACAATTTCTGTAGTAGTAATATTCTTTAGTAGTCTATTAACATTGCTAGTGCAAAAAAGTAATTGAGTCAATGCATGCTTATAATTTTCACTTTGTGCTGCAGACCTTTTAAGGCAAGACACTACAAGTGAATAAGGGAAAAATAGATGGATATCAAATTGAAACTTTTGTTGAAGATTACTGACATACATATGAGAAAACATGTATTGCAAGTTTTCTGTCATTTTATGTTTTCATATAAAAGTAAGTAATTATACGCATTAAAATGGCCAAAATTGCCAACAATAACATTGAGATAACGGAAAAAAATAAGGACAGAAATTAGATATTAACAAATTTAAAAATATATATATATATATTTTCTATGTTATTCTAATATATTATATTCTTAAGTACAACACTAGAAAGTTGCAAGAGTATGAGGAAAACTTGTCTTTTCTCTCGCCTCTGGAGATTCACTAAAAAGAAATTACTATATTTATTCGTTTACATAATAAATCAGGTCAACATTTGTGAATGGGAACACGTGGGGAAAAGGCTGCTGTTGTAGTGACTCCCTATATTTCGTCCTGGGAGTGTCCCTAACTCGCTCGATGAAAAAAAGTCATAAAATATGCATCACAATGTGTGAGTTTGATGTCAGCATTGATAATTTCCATTGTATAATGTATCTGAAAGACTTAAATAGTATAGTAATGCAATACAGATGCTCGAGCTGGTGAAGACTCTTAACAACATACAAACACCACACATGGAAAGGCCTCCTCTGTTTGGGAATCCGTCGTCTCACTAACCACTGAGCCACTGCTACACTTTCCTCTTTTAACCTCAGCCTTAGAAAAACTCTGTGTTGAAGCCAAGAAAAAGCGTGAGCCGATGATCATTTTAACGGATGGGCTGCCGGCGGGAGCACGGCTGATGTCGGGTCAAGTCCGTCTGCGTCCGAGGGAGTAATTGTGATTTGGACCTCTTGATATGAGCGGGCAATTTAGAGGAAGCGCTCCCAAACCGACATCACAAATCACTGCTAATGAGACAAGCGGCGTTTAGCCCTGCTCGCGCCGCATGATCTGAAACGCCCAGAGAGAGAGGACGTCTATTAGCGCTACAAACAACGTTCAACACTATTATTCCGCGTTATTTCACCCAGAGAGTGCAAGTGGCTCTCCTGTCCTGTCCTCCAAACTCTTGCCAATGACTGGGCTCTGTGCATGGGATGTTTTAGCTCACTTCCTGTTCGTCAATGCAGAGAAAAGACGTCTTCCTGTCCACATTTGAGTTTAAGGAGCAGCTCACCCCCTGCCAGACGCTGGCTCCGCCCCTCACAAATATTTGAAAATTGTGCTTCAAGGGGGCGTCGCTTGGAGGACCCCTGGGCTTATCAGGGGGGTACCGTTCGGCGTGCTATGCTACGCTAAAAAGTAGGACATGTAGGCAAGGCTAATAACTCATTGAGTGCCATTGACGCATTGGCGCACATCTCACCTCTGTTCTACAGCCATTTACTCAGGAACAGAAAAGGGTAGAGACAAAATGTCTTTTTTTCTGATGAAAGAGGAGAGTCTGGTCTTTCTTTTGGTGGTTTGATGGCTTTTTCATAGTCATAGTCACACAACATCCTGTGGGTCTTAAATGATGGGTTTTAATTCACGGAAATGGCTGGCACTCAATGAGTTAAGCATCCGTTTATACAGTTTATCAACGAAAGAAAGTTGATTTGGGGGTGAGTTGCTTTTTAAATTCAATATTAAATCATAGTGATCGTAAAGCTCGAAACGCACAGATCCGTTGGAAATGGAAGTAAACCGTTTTTACACTTTTCACCTGTTGAGAGTGGTTCAAACACCCTACTTTTAAATTTACTTTTAATTTTCTATTTAAATACTCCTCAATGTTGAAGGAGCCGATCGATGGAGCAGTAGGAAAGCAGCTCACTTATTGTATTGACTTTTACCGTGGCCCCTCATACATTACCCAGCCGTGATAATAAACGTCCCGGTGCCGCTCTTGCACAAACACTATCAGTCATTTAAAGGCTTATCTGCTCCACGTACGCGCGGTAATGACGGAGCCGTAAACAGTGATCCGTCAGTCGAGGGTTTACGGTGCCGCACTAAACGGTACACGTTTAAAACCGCCGCTTCGTGAAGGCTTCATCCCCGGCACCTGTCACTGCGTCTGCGGCTAATGGCCCGTAGCCTCCTCTCTCCAAACACCTGGCTCTAATGCAGCACTCTATTTGTTTAACAGTCACATTTAGACGCCGTCAAGAGGCTCCTTTAACTGTGTCTTATTGGATTCACACAATACAAATGACGACTAATAATAGAGCTCAACCGAGACTTGAAATAAGTATCCTATTCATATTCTCCTTAGACTTTTTCAGAAGTTTAAATGCTCGGCAGAAGCTAATCAGCTCTGTGCAAACTAGCACTGGTATTTTACAAGAAAGCAATTGTCAAATACTAGAAAATGTAGAATACTTTAATACCTTACTGGCTTTTAAAGACTTAGATTAATCTTCTGTTTAAAGTGGATGGTTTTACGTCAACGTGTGCAGTGTTGCTGATTAGCTGCTGCCATTCTCTTATACCTTTAATCTGATGATCATTTTTTTAAAGTCTATGAATAATATGAATTGCATTTTTACTTCCGGCACCAAAGCAAAGCCTCAAACTGTTGAGCTCTATAGGCCCTTTGTATGGAATGTTTTTGGCTGTTTTTGGTGTAGGGTAATGATAACTTCCTATCCATATGTTAATATAAATTAAAAATAAAAGTTTTTTTTTTTTTTTTAAACACAGAAGAAAACTCACATAAGCCTACATTTGTTTTTTGCATTTGTTATCATCAAATTAATGTTAGCTTTAGCTTCAAGGTAAAAACACTATTTGCATCCTGAGTAAAGTGTTTAACTTGTTGTAAGTCACTGGCCCCCAGCCTTTTTCCACATAAACATGTCTCTAGTTCTAGGCTGCACTGATTCTCTTCAGATTTATGCACCATTTCTACTGATACAAAAAGAAATTTGCTCTATTAAAAGAAAATAAATAGTTTACCCCACCTTTAATACATCCAAAAATGTGCTTATGTGAAGCTTTTTTATATATATATGTTATGAATATAATTCAAGAGCACTAGATTGATGCTCAGTTTTAACAAAAGTTCAACAATTTGTTTCAAATTACTCTAAAATTTGGCATTTTCCACATGATCAAACAG
>JAADKR020380232.1:0-14016 GCA_011763505.2 Lythrypnus dalli | reverse complement strand
ATTCTCGCTGATGCATAAACAACAAAATGTTTTTTACAGTCTATTGATCAGAGTGAAACCAAACACCTCCCCCTGTTCACACAATCAATATCTCAACATTTGTCCTGACACCAGAACTGCTCAGAGCCAAAGGAGAGGATCCAGGCTCAGACACACAAAAAAATACAATACAAAAAAAAAAAAGAAAGATATTTTGTTTAGTATTTGGATAAGGAAGTTGTTAGTGAGAAAACATGTAGGGAAAAAAGTTGCCTTGTTCTTTGTTCTTTTTTTTTTTTTTTTTACTGTAAACTCAACAAATCTGTTTTACAAAAAAGCATTCAACATATTCTTTTCCCTTTAACCCTGTTCTATACTTCATCTCAAGAGAAAATCAGCCAGAAGATGTTCTGGAAGTGGGCAAATAGTGAAAACAATTCAATTTTAGTCAAACAATTTGGGTTTTGGAAAGAAAAGTCTCATAATTGAACCCCTGAACTCAGTATATCACCCTTTACTCCCATTATCAGAGCCACATACTTTTCCCTGTGTACAGTATTTGCACAGTTCTTCTCGTACTGTAAATATTTAGTCTGGGGCTGTATATCCATATCTCTGCCCTATATTTCTGTTCTCCTCCTCCATTTAAAAACCCTACGTAAATAAACATCTTTCCGAGTGTGTCATGGGACTTTGTTTACGTTGTTGCCCACATTTTTTTTTGGTTTAGTTTTTCACAACACTCTGGATTTGTGCTGCTGCCCCTGGTTTTGGAAAATTCCCGGTATGTGAGTAATTTGAACTGTGGTTGAGCTCTGCTTTTAAAGACCTCACTTCCTGTCTGAGCTATATTTAAAGATGCCTCGTCTGGTTTGAATATTGTTGTTTACACACGGCTGAGATCGAGCTCTATTTTTATTTTCAGTTTTTGTTTTCTCGACGGCGGAAGGGAAAACTTGGCTGACACGTTCCTCTTTCTCCTCGCGCTAAACTGTGAACTGTCCACTGGTATTTCTGTGTTTCTGGGCAAAGTGACTCACTCCTTATCTGTCTCCAGCTCCTGCCAGATACAGAGGTGCTCAAGAACATACATTTACTCAAGTGTTATACTTAAATAAAGGATTTTGAGATTAAGGAAAGTTTTAGAGGATATTTACTGCACTTTAGTAGTGTTTTTGTGGAGAATGTAGGAGAATTTTACCCCACTGCTTCTGAAAGATAAATATAATACTTCCTACTCCACTGCTTTTCTACATGTAAAATTGATAAAGAATTATAGAAACAACTGTACTCTACATTTGAGCTATTGTCCATTTAGTGTCATTTTACACAAATATCTGAGAAAGAATCATATTTTTCACTCACATTTGACAGATTGTACTGGAGATTCTTATGATGCTGCAGAAACATGGCAAATAAGACTCTTTGTAAAATTATGTATTTGTTTATTATTTTAATCCATAGAACTGTAAACTCTGACAATGTTTGTCTGCAATTTTATCTTTTTTATCTGAAGCCTTGTAACTTTATGTATTTGTGAAACACTTTGAAAAAGAGAAAAAAAATAACTTTGAACTGTACACTTTGAAATGCATTGTGTATGATGATAAACCTGCCTTTCCTTCTACTACAATGTTGCTCCTCTCATTCTCTTCCTGAAAGTATTGACGTTTTGAAGTCCTTACATCCCATTGCACACAGTTTTAATCTCTCTCAAAGTCCAGAAAATCCATCAAAATTTCATGGCTGCCCCGTGGCTCTGCCCATGTTTCTTTAATAAATATTTCATCCTCTTCATTTTTAACTTAAAGCGTGAGAGATGTGGAAAATACAGGTGCTCAGTGGATAAAAGGGAAGAAGACGGAGAAGTTTTTACAACACTATAGGGCTGTACTAGAACTGACAAAAATGAGAATATATTTGAAAAAATGATTGAATATTGCAATAACAGTATCAATATATGACCCTTGGTGAAAATGTTTGGACAATTCTGCTTTAAACTATCATTTTAAGTCTCAAGTTGTAGATTTTCAGGCAGTGGCTCCTATAATGGGGCATATAAGGCATCACCATATTCAGTCCATACTCTGGGAGCCTCCAGCTGAATAGAACTAGCAGTACTCAGAGCTATAATATTTATAAATGCTCATTACTCTGCAGAAGTGTGCTCCCTGTCCCTGCTATTATTAAATGCCAGATTGATGCAGGAAATACTGTTTGTCGACGCTAACCCAATCTCAATGCACAAATGTCAGCCGTGTATTAATAATGCCCACAGCGCTTTCATTTCCTCCTTCTGCAGGATATTAGTAATAATTGTGCTGATCAGAGCAGATAAAAGCATGAATTGCAAGTGAAATGGTCAAACAGGACAGATTTTTCAGGTTTTGGGCCAGTTTGGTCTTTAAAGCTCAGATGTTAAGAGAGAAAAGCAGCTCAAAAAGTCAACAATGCGTGAATAATCAGTGTTTTCACTTACAGTATTACGACTTTAACATGACTTTTAATCCTGATCCTGATAATTTAGACCTCCGATTTAGTTCTTGTTTAATCCTACAGCTTTTATTCCTGATTTAAGACCAAGTTGTCACATGATATA
Organism: Lythrypnus dalli; assembly: GCA_011763505.2. Lineage (NCBI taxonomy): Eukaryota > Metazoa > Chordata > Actinopteri > Gobiiformes > Gobiidae > Lythrypnus > Lythrypnus dalli. The sequence continues at coordinate 11,438 of JAADKR020380232.1, read as the reverse complement.
TGCAGAAATGGTTGGATTAGAGACATACTACAAAGGACAGTGGAAAATAGACAGCTTGACTCTGTGAAGGACACACTATATTAAGTTTAGTCCTGTTTTGGGACATGGGACCGTCATTGTTTAGTCTTGGTTTAGATCAGGTTTAGTCCTGTTTTGGCCCGACTTTGGACCAGCTATAAAGAAAATCTACTGTATGTGCAAGCTTGTTTAAACCTGTCTAACCCTGTTCTTTTCTCACACTTCAGCTCTGGTTTTGACATATTTTAGCTCTAATTTAGTCCTGGTTTATCTCCAGACTGGACCTCCATATTTCCTGCCTGGACCTGGTCATTTCTGCAGTGTAAAAGTCTCTATAGGGTCCTGACGGTGCTAATGGCTCCTCTCTGTTTGTGAAGGCAGAAGGACACAGGACATGACATCAATCAGTCAATATCCATCAGCTTCTACTCTGCTCCCTATCTCTAAAAATAACCCTCAAGGCACCGCTCTGCAGCCTTTTCCTCTGGCACATATGTCACTACAAAGAATGTGTGCATTTCCTGTCTTCTGTCATGTTTGGATCCGGAATATACGCTTAACATCTTTGTATTTACTGGGTTTATTCAGATTAAAGGCGGAAAAAAGGCTATAGGCTCAATCAATTACTGCAAAAGTCAAAAAGACAGTCAGCAACTTTTCAAGGACTTATACTTTGTAGGGATTTAGCTGGAAAAGTTCAAAGTTACATATAGTTAAGGTGAACACCACTGCTTTTTAAAAATATGGCTATAATTTGTGCATATACCAACAGAGAATTAGGAAAAACATCATCATAAAATCATCACAGAACTATCTTTAAGCAAAAGCACTTCCATGGTTGATTTACTATATTGAGGCTGAACTGAAAAAGGTATTGTTCGACTCAATAGGTACATAAATGTCCAAATTAAATATAAATACAGTATAAATATAAATATAATGTAGTATTATTTACCTCTGCAGTGCGGGCCCTCGTCCCACCCGTCCGTGCAGTCTGGGGCCCCGTCACACAGTTTGCTCATGTGGATGCACAGCTCTGTCCCCCCACACTGGAACTCGTTTGGGGGACATCGAGACACTGTGCTGTGAGGACCTAAAAAACAAGAATTAAAACATGTTAATATTACACATTGTAATTATCATATATACTAGGTGCCCAATTAAAACTGCTCGAGGACGACAAACTTTAGCTTCTTCTGTGTTTGGGATCCGACTCCAGGAATATGCATCATTGAAAATAGCAGCGTTGTATAGTAGCCCTTATTTATTAAGCATAATAATGCATTTGTTTTATAAAGAGGATGCTCAAACCTATTTAAAAAGCAATAAAATAAAACAAAATAATTTTAAAAACTCAATAAAAAAATAAAAAGATACAAAATAAAAGCAATAAAATAATAAAACATATTTAAAAAAATAATAATTTAAAAAATAAATAATGATAACAAGGAATGCAAAAAAAAACAAACATAAAATTATAATCTCTAGTAATAAAATCAGTAAAAATAATATTAACTTATTTTGGTAATAATTTTCCTAATTTCATAGCCTTTAATATAATGTATATTGAGGGTATAAACCAACTTTCAAGCTATGAGTGTCAGGTTTTCAAAAGTGACACCCTTTATGCAATTTCCAAATGTAAATGCATAAATTAAACAAGAAAAAAGAGAAAGTAAAACATCTCAATTTTAAAACCACACGTTCCCCTCACAATGAAAGGTAGTATCCAAACTGGCAACTTTCAGATAGAGGGCACAAGCCTCATCTTTGTCTTCCCTGACGATAAACAAGGAACAAATAAGAGAAATAAAGCCGATAGGAGCCGGTGCAGTAATAGTGGATTGATCCCCAGGTTTGAGACTCTCGACTTTCCTGATCTGCTCTGAGTGATTGTGTTTCTCTTCTGTCACTATCGCTCTAATAGAAAAGGCTTCGGAATCAAAAGCAATTTTTGGAAGAGGAGCGTCTGCCACAAAGCTGTCAATAAACTTTAGATCCCACACACAAAGATGACACCGAGCGCTGTCTATTTCAATTTAGGGGAAAGGAGTCCTGAAAGTCTGCGTTCAGGAGGAAAAAATGTATTGGGTGAGACTTTATAATTCCTCAGAGTGGAAACTGAAGCTGAAATATTTGAGAGAGCTTTTTGTATCCTTCCCCTAAACCATGATGTTGAACAATCTTTTTTTTCAGGTCATTTGAGAGAAGAGGCTCTCATCTGGACACAAGATGCAAAGAGAAAAAAACTGGCCTTAAATACCCTTTTCTCATGTTTGGATTCATCTGTGTTTGGAGGTCAAGTTCCAGATTTTCAAATCAATAACATGACAAATGTTTATGCACCTGCTTAATTTTGTTTTAATAATTATTGCACACTTTCTGTAAATCCTATAAACTTCATTTCACTTCTCAAATATCACTGTGTTCTTCTGCTATATGACATATTTAACTGGCATTTCTGATCATAACAACCAATGATTTATAAAGGAAAATCATGAAAATCATCAGGGGTGCCTAAACTTTTTCATCCCTCTCTATTCGATGAGGTAGAAGTGTCTTGCCCAAGGACACTACCACACTATGAACTCAGCAGAGGACAAATCGAGCTGCTGACCTTCGATTTTAACCTGACAGAACCTAAAAGCCCACAGTGTTGTGCACTTGTCCTGTTGTGTTGTCCTGTTGTCCTCCAGTGTGAGCAGAATGTGAGTTCCTGTTGTGTTGTCCTGTATTTTCCGCTCGGTGGCTCGATCTCGGTCTCTGGATGTTTGCAGATGTTTTGCTCAAATGAGAGTGAGTCATGGCAGAAACTCTGGGTCAGAGCACAACAGTCCGGCATAAATCATCCTCTCTCTTATATAATACATGTTCAGGGGTGTGTGTCTGTGCAGCATGGGACTACAAGTGTGCAAAAATGATAAATATGAAGGTTTTTTTATATGGGTGCAGTGCTATTGCATTCTAATGATGCTACTGCCACTGTAACTGATATTACCATTACACTTGTGGGTATTTCTACTATTGCTATTACTATTATATTTACATTGACACAACATTTAGACATTTACCTGAGCAATGGTTTGAGCCAGGTTTCAAATTTCGGTTTATTTTGTAAATGTATTAGTTACAAAGATTTTTTTTAGAGGAGATTATGGGATATCTTGTTTAGTATTACAATAAGCTATGCATTAGTGGAAAAATCTGTAAAATTTCAAATTTTGCCATGTTTTTTTGAAATGCAATATTTAATTCCAGGCTAAGAGTTAAATATTATAAATCTCCTGTGACAAAACCTTCAAAATATTGTTAAGAACCAAACTGATGAGTTTGGAGTCTTTAGAAGCTACCAAAGTGGAAACATTGTTGCTACAATGTGAGAAAAAAATGCATTTTGAGAAAATGTCAAATCTATGGAAACGTATTGAAAAAGTGCAAAAGTTAAGCATGTCCTTGTGAAGATAATGCATTTTTATTTAAAGTCGGTGAAAGTTTATATGTTAAGAGACAAAACTGGCCAAACTTGAAAATGGAAAAATGGAAAGAAGTAGTTTTGCCTGCAGTATCTCTCCTTAAAGTGAAGAGTGCAGTTAAAATACTTTCAGACACATCTTCTGGAATATGCGTCATGTTCCGAGTTTCTGGAGAAAACAACTTCTCTTTCACCTACAGGGCGTATCCACAATTACTTTAATAAATGCTGAATTACAGATGTACCTTCTGAAAAGTGGAACAGAAACTAAAGAAATCCAGTCATTTACAGTAAGTCGAATTTAGAATGTCACAATTTACCAAAAGCAGCTTGTGCAAACTCAGTGACAAAGATGAACAAAGCTTGGGTTGTTTGAAAACCTGCCAGCAGCTTCTAAATATTTTTCTGGTTTTGAAATTGAAGTTCTAAATCCAAATAGCAGAGAGTGCGTCAGAGCGAGGGAATAATGTGTAAAGTTCAGTGGAGCGTCTAATCTACTCCGACACTCATCATTATCCACACACAGCTTTCTTTACACATTCTGCTCTGTTTGCAGATGCAGAATTGGTTTGGAGACTTTTGTGGAGAAAGGCACAAGTTTTGTATTCTTTTTTGTATTTTCCGTGTCACATTCAGACTGGAAACAGAGGGAAACTTCTTGGAATGCAGCTGTTTTTACTTTTGAGTATCTTCAAAAACAGGATTGTTTTGGTCTGTCGTACATTCCTTTTATCTCAGAAACACAAAAAGGATGAAGAAACATGAGCAAACCAATCTACATTTATTATAGAACTTAAAGCCGGGGTAATCTATATTTTTACTTGTACAAGAGTAACATTGGCTTTAGTGTCATACAGTGAGATGTAAATATTAAATCTGCAAGCTCTGTTTCTTATAAAGAAGTAATTTACTCCATCAAAACCCGGAATTAAAAATCATTGTGTTTTTGAGTTGACCGCCAATCAGGTCTAAACCAGGTTCAGTCCAGGTCTAAACAAGGTCTAAACCAGGACTAAACCAGGACTAAACCTGGACTAAACCTGGACTAAGCCAGGACTAAACCAGGACTAAGCCAGGACAAAACCGTGTGAAAAAAACCCAAGTCTAAATCAGGTCTAAACAAGGTTCAGTCCAGGTCTAAACAAGGTCTAAACCAGGTCTAAACGAGGGCTAAACCAGATACAAAGTTGAAAATAGCATGGAATCTAAAGTATAATAACATGGCAATTATAGTATAGTAGTTAGACTGTAAATCATCAGTGTCTCATGTTAAAAAACCCTGCTATTACACACAGTCACTGCACCATTGACACACTTTCCCATATGTCTCTCAGCTGACATCCATTCTTCAAAACTTTCCTTCCATCTATTTCCAGTTCAAACTCTTAAACTGAACTTATCTTTCCTATTGTGGGTCTTGTTTAAAAGCTGTGTTTCTGGAGCAGGGCTGGCTTTAGCTCGACACTTGCACCAGGAGCCTCAGAATAAGCCTCTCGTGCAGGAGGAGAAAAGGACTATTGTTTTGGATCACACAAATCGGCTGCAGTTCAGAAACACCGTCACATGTGGGAAAAAAGAGTTTAGACTAAGTATAGGAGGTTTAGGTTCGCTTTAGGGGACTTTTGTTTCTCTGGAGTTTGGATTTTTACGAGATTTATGCCAGCAGAAAGTATAGAGTTCATCTGTCTGTGTTTTTGTCATATTTTTTAACATGAAACTTTCTTTTTATACATCAGAGCTGAAAAATTAAATGTATTATGCTGTATTTGGGCTTTTACAACTACTTTAGACAGTTAAGTCTTGGTCATTTTTGTTAGTAAAACTATATAGATAATGACCTTGGTAGTGTATGTCAAGAAAATACCCATATGTTTAAAGATATATCATTATATTAAGTTCAATTATCAAATTTAACTGCCAAAACTATAGGCAATCTGGGCATTTTTAGGATTAATGTGCCTTATTGACAGAAAACTATACATTTTTCTCATATTTATGTCAGCAATCTATAGCAAATGTTTCATATTAATATCTATATATTTTGTCCTTATTCCCCTGCAGTGTCTCGCCTTAAATAAGTGATTTAGAAATGTATATTGTAAATGTAATGCACAGTCTATTCCTGTCAATGCCATATTATACTATATACTTTCAGCTCTTAACTCGAGTGTCTCTGCACAGTGTGGGTTTTTCCTGAAAAAGGCAATAAGTTGGAATGAAACATTTCTGATACATTTACTGCTACTTTCTTCTGTGCTGCCAGAGCTCTGACAGCACACTCTCTTTTGTTCTGAGAAACTTTATGAACTGTTTCTGTGAAAGTTTTCCCATTCAAAATCTTTATATGAGATAACTAGAAACTTTTCTTATGGAGACAGTAGAAAGTGTACAGAGAAATATGTGTTTGTGTATTCCAGTGTCCAGGGCCATTGAAGCAGATGAGAATCATAAATATGCATGACTGAAAACCATTCAACCAACAACAAACAGCAAAACATGAACACACGCCGCTAATGCAACAGATACAGGGTTTATAAACCAGCAGGGGGCGCTACAGGGGACTGTTTACATGAGGTTTATATTACAGTGAGGCTAAGTATAACGTCTGAAACGTAGGGGAAAAATCAGTACTTCTAACGCATGCATAAAAACATAAAATGACAGAGAACTTGCAATATAGTACAGCATACAGCAAAATTTCAAATTGATATCTATGAATTTTTCTTTCTCTATTCACCTCCAGTGTCTCTTCTTAATTTTATGCACTATACTTTTAAATTATTACATATTTCTTGATTACTTTTTGTAGGAAAGGCAGTACAATATCCAATAGTCAATCTCCATGTGGCCTTACAATGTTTAGTCCTAGACATATTCTGAAAAGCATGTGATCATTGCACACATTTTAGCCATTCAATTTAGTTTCACCTATATTTAAAATGTGTTTTACGGACTAAGCATTGCAGTTCTTTAAAAATCCTGCAGCCTTATTGAAAAGATACAATAAAACATTCTAATAGCGCTCCTCTGTCACAGCTCATGAATTCCATTAAACCTTTTCACCATGAACTCACTCATTGTCCTTCACCTACTTTCCACAGTCACACAAAATCTTATTATCCGCGTTTCCTTGAAGATTTGGGTATTTCACTTGTATTTTCTATAACGGCGAACGGTCCAAGTCCCTTTTTTTCTCTTTTTTTTACTACAAAAACTTCCAACAATGCCCCAATCCCAGCAGTTAATCCCCGCTCTGTTGTGTGTGGAAATCTGAATCAAATAATGGAGCTTTTCAGAAGAATGAGGCTGCAAAAGAACCAAGTGGACAATATTAGTGCTGATAAAAAGGCCTTGAAATAGCCTTAAATCATTTGCTGGCTCTTCCGTAGTATTGTAATGTTATTTGCTGGAACGTTGGGCCTGAGGGAACCGCACTGATCCATGTTTGGAGAAGGTTTGTTGTGATTTGAGAGCTGGATTTAGAGCTTCCTGCTTGGTTTGTCTCAGTGCCAGCTCCACAGAGAGACCCCCAGGAAGAAGCCCTGGATCTGCCGGACGGAGACGAGAGGGAGGGCCCAGGGGAAACTGGAGATTGGACAAATTGTTTTATTCCAAAGTCGATACCGATACCAATTTTTAGCACTAAAGGAGGCAGATAATCAATATTTGGAACCAATACTCTTTTCTCTTTACTTCTTTTACTCTTTCCGGAAAAGTAAAACTATTGGAGTCAAAGATGTGAATAATATGAACTCCAACACTCAGCTTTGTGGGAACTAAGGGTGCTGAGGGTGCTGCAGCTCTCCCTGGTGGATAGTTTGTGCTTTGCTGGTAATATTAACATATAGGAAAGAAGCACATAAAGGGAGTTTTTGTGGGCAATTCCTCAATGAAATATGTTCTCACAGCTCTGGGGCAGAACTCCAACACTCAGCTTTAAATGCCTTTAAGCATACAAGGCTGTGGGAACTAAGGGTGCAAAGATAATGATTGAAGACTAGTAACTACAGATACCTAGGCTCGCATCAATATTTAAAAAAATATATATTTTATTGTTCTGAAATTGATATTGAGGTTCGTATTATTACATAAAAAAATATATAATAGTTGCAAATATTAATATCTGTTCAGAAACTCAGAGACCTGTGTATTATAATGTATAATAATTATAATATTTCCCATTGATTCCCACTTTAAAAAGACATTCAAAACGACATCAAAAAGCCTCAGTTTCTCTTTCCCTTCCGTCTGCTCTTGTTAGATTTTGCAGGTTTTTGTATCTCTGTCAGGTTGAAACCGGGCCGGGGTCGCAGAGGTCGTCGTCATGGAAACAGCCGGTCCAGACTCAGGACTTCAGGTCTGGGTTCAGGTCCCACAGGTCCAGGTCCTGTCAGGTCGAGTCTGTCTGTGGTCTGAGAGCAGTATTAGCCCGTCATTAGAGCGTCTGCAAAAACACTGCAGCCCTGGGTTATTTATGGTTTTTATTTGCGGATTCGAACGAGTGAATTATTTATAATGGAGATGTTAGTTTTACCGTGGAAATGGACAGTGGAAATCTGTACTACAAGAAAAGCAGTGTTTGTTTTTGACCTTACAATGCTCAGAAAGGAAAACCTTGATGTGAGGGCTTGTTTGATATTTTCATAACCTAGCGACTGTGAGTGGTTAGTATGGCACCTTTGCTTTCAATCACAATGGTCTCTATGATTTTATTTGGAAGGTTTCTGCTTAATTTTCCCATGGAGAGGGTACGTCACCAATTACATTACATTTGACATTAGCAAGAGATCCAAAAAATATGTCATTAATATCTAGAATTTAAATCCATAAATTAAAACCTGGCTCAATCCATTGTTCAGATTTTCTCACAAAAAAATATTGGCAATTTTGGGAATTTTTAGGCTTAATATGCCTATTTGTTTTACATTAAAGCAAAAAATGACACAAAACTTGCAATACATTTTTTTCTCACATTTATGTCATTAATCTACAGCAAAAGTTTCAAATTGATATCTCTACATTTATTTTTTTCCCTATTCACCTGCAGTGTCTCACCTTAATATTTACATTATAGCACTTTTCTGACTTTATTCTGAGCCTCACTGTGATAAACCTCATGTAAACAGTCCCCTGTAGCGCCCCCTGCTGGTTCATAAAGGCCTGTGTCTGTTGCATTAGCGGCATGTGTTCATGTTTTGCTGTTTGTTGTTGGTTGAATGGTTTTCAGTCATGCATATTTATAATTTCTCCTTTGCTTCAGTGGCCCTGGACACTGGAAAACACAAACAAATATATCTCTATACACTTTCCACTACTGCCTCCCTCAGAAAAGTTTCTAGTTATCTCATATAAAGATTTTGAATGGGAAAACTTTCTCAGAAAAAGTTCATAAAGTTTCTCAGAACAAGAACAATGGGAGAAATAGAGAGTGTCCTGTCAGAGCTCTGGCAGCACAGAAGAAAGTAGCAGTAAATGTATCAAGAAATGTTTCATTCCAACTTATTGCCTTTTTCAGGAAAAACCCACACTGTGCAGAGAGACTCGAGTTAAGAGCAGAAAGAATATAGTATAGTGAGGCATTGACAGGAATAGACTGTGCATTAACATTTACAATATATATTTCTAAATCATTTATTTAAGGTGAGACACTGCAGCTGAATAGGGAAAAAATATATAGATATTCATTTGAAACATTTGCTTTATATTGCTGACATAAATATGAGGAAAAAATGTATTGCAAGTTTTCTGTCAATAAGGCACATTAAGCCTTGAAATGCCCAGATTGCCTATAGTTTTGGCAGTTAAATTTGATAATTGAACTTAATATAATGGTATATCTTTAAACATATGGGTATTTTCTTGACATACACTATTAAAGCCATTACCTATATAGCTTTACTACCAAAAATAACCAAGACTTAATTGTCCAAAGTAGTTGAAAAAGCCCAAATACAGCATAATACATTTAATCTTTCAGCTCTAATTTCTAAAAAGGATGTTAAATGTTCAAAAAGATGAATAAAATGTGACAAAAACACAGACAAATGAACTCTATACTTTCTGCCGGTGTAAATCTCGTAAAAATCCAAACTCCAGAGAAACAAAAGTCCCCCTAAAGCGAACCTAAACCTCCTATACTTAGCCTAAACTCATTTTTCCCACATGTGACGGTGTTTCTGAACTGCAGCCGATTTGTGTGATCCAAAACAATAGTCCTTTTCTCCTCCTGCACGAGAGGCTTATTCTGAGGCTCCTGGTGCAAGTGTCGAGCTAAAGCCAGCCCTGCTCCAGAAACACAGCTTTAACCAGACCCACAATAGAAAAGATCAGTTCAGTTTAAGAGTTTCAGCTGGAAATAGATGGAAGGAAAGTTTTGAAGAATGGATGTGAGCTCAGAAACATATGGAAAAGTGTGTCAGTGTTGACTGTGTTTAATGGAAGGGTTTAACTAATTCTAACTACTATACTATTATTGCCATGTTATTATACTTTAGATTCCATGCTGTTTTCAACTTTGTACCTGGTTTAGTCTTCGTTTAGACCTGGTTTAGTCCTAGTTTAGAGCTTGTTTTTTTACCATGGTTTCGTCCTGACTTAGTCCTAGTTTAAACCTGGTGTAGACCTGGTTTCATCCTGGCTTAGTACTTGTTTAGTCCTGGTTTAGACCTGGTTTAGACCTGGTTTAGACCTTGTTTTGTCCTGGTTTAGTCCTGATTTAGACCTTGTTTATTCCTGGATCTGCCCTGGACTGGACCAGGTTTAGACCTGATTTAGACTTTGTTCTTTACCATGGTTTTATCCTGGCTTAGTACCGATTAAATCCTGGTTTAGACCTGGTTTAGACCTGGTTTAGACCTTGTTTTGTCCTGGTTTAGTCCTGATTTAGACCTTGTTTATTCCTGGATCTGCCCTGGACTGGACCAGGTTTAGACCTGATTTAGACTTTGTTCTTTACCATGGTTTTATCCTGGCTTAGTACCGATTAAGTCCTGGTTTAGACCTGGTTTAGTCCTGGTTTAGTCCTGGTTTAGTCCTGGTTTAGGCCTTGTTTAATCCTGGTTAAGCCCTGGACTGGGCCTGGTTTAGACCTGATTTAGACTTTGTTCTTTACCATGGTTACATCCTGCCCTTAGTCCTGCCTTAGTCCTGTCTTTGTACTGGTTTAGACCTGGTTTAGACAATTTACTTCATCATAAGAAACAGAGCTCGCAGATTTAAGATTTTACACCAAACAATTATTTTTACATCACACTGTATGACACTAAAGCCAATGTTTCTCTTATACAATAAGAAATATAGATTACCCCAGCTTTAAGTTCTATAATAAATGCAGATTGGTTTGCACATGTTTCCTCATCCCTTTTGTGTTTCTGAGATAAAAGGAATGTACGACAGACCAAAACAATCCTGTTTTTGAAGATTCTCAAAAGTAAAAACAGCTGCATTCCAAGAAGTTTCTCTGTTTCCAGTCTCAATGTGACATTAATCTCACAGAAGAATACAAAACTTGTGCCTTTGTCCACAAAACTCTCCAAACAGAGCAGAATGTGTAAAGAAAGCTGTGTGTGGATAATGATGAGTGTCGGAGTAGATTAGACGCTCGACTGAACTTTACACATTATTCCCTCGCTCTGACGCACTCTCTGCTATTTGGATTTAGAACTTCAATTTCAAAACCAAAAAAATATTTAGAAGCTGCTGGCAGGTTTTCAAACAACCCAAGCTTTGTTCATCTTTGTCACTGAGCTGATTTTGGTAAATTGTGACATTCTAAAATCGACTTACTGTAAATGACTGGATTTCTTTAGTTTCTGTTCCACTTTTTAGAAGGTAATTCAGCATTTATTAAAGTAATCGTGGATACGCCTTGGAGGTGAAAGAGAAGTTGTTTTCTCCAGAAACTCGGAACATGACGCATATTCCAGAAGATGTGTCTGAAAGTATTTTA